>PVJL010013007.1:0-34272 GCA_004026885.1 Lyroderma lyra | reverse complement strand
ACACTCACACACACACTCTCTCACACACTCACACACGCACACACTCACACACACACTCACATACACACACTCACACACACATTCTCACACACACTCTCACACACACACACACGCGTGCGCACACCCGTGCTGAGCGATGGCGGCATGCAGAAGAGGAGACATTAGCATCTGTGGATGAAATTCACTGAAAACGCTGCGAACGCACCACTGTTAATTGTTGCGGAACAAGCTGAGTTAAATTGAAACGTTACCACGAGAGTAAAGTAGGTAAACGTGCAGAGCCCAGGGGGACTGAAGTGACAAACGTAAGGACGCATTTGGCCTTCCCTCCGGCGGAAATGCCAGAAGTAGCCCAGGCGCCCCCGGAGCCCTCCGGGACCCCCACACCCAGCAGACCCTGAGGCGTGCTGAGTGCAGACGGGAGGCTAACGGCGAGGGGGACATTCCTCAGTGACATCAACCTTAACAGCCCAGTACCCAGGGAGCGATGGCACGTCGAACGCACGGCCCTGATGGGTCCTGTCCAGAGGAGGTCACCCTGGTGGCCGCATGAGGCAGCCAGCAATGACGGCAGAGAGGAGCCAGAGGAGCTGGGGACTGAGCAGCGTTCATTGGTGCGGGAGACATGGTGTTTGTGTGTGTGTGTGTGTGTGTGTGTGCATCGTGTGTGTGCCAGGAGCAAGACAGTGTCAGATGCTACAGGCGGCTTGCTCGGAGCGCGGGCTGGCACTCGTGCCCGGGTCACCGCCCAGCACAGGAGGCAGGCCTGTGACAGATGGCCCCAGGGGAGGCCAGCACGGAGGTCCTGCTTGGCCATGTGCGCAAGCTGTGCTGCCCCGCGGCACAGACGATGTGAGTGGACACGAGCCGGGGTGGTGCTCACACTCCAGGCACCGCGGTCACCGTGGACCCCGTGATGGGGGCAGAGATGCCCGGGGCTCTCGCCCAGCCTGCTGCTCCCAGGGGGACCACCACGGTGCTAACGAGGACGCACCAGGTCTGAGAAGGCTCAGGAGGCCCCGGCATTCGCAACGGGGGACGGAGGTTTCTGGGATGGGGCTCAGACGCTCCCGCATTTCTCTTGTGAGTTTGGGGCCCTGGAAGTGCCCTAACACGTGAGCGCAGGCTCGTGCGCCTGCAGCAAGCCGAACCTCCGACACGGGCGAACCCCCAGTGCGACCTGCGACGACCGTGCTCAGAGACCAAAGACACCCTGCAGGGGCCAGGACGGCCCGAGCCCCGGTGCTGACTCCGGGGCGGCTCCCGGAACCATCAGGAAGCCCACGCGGGACCGAGGCGGGGAAGCGGGCTCGAAGGGCAGGAGCCCTGCGGCCAGCGAGGAGGAGGGGTGCGGATGATGGGGACATGGCCCGACGAGCGGTGCCGGGTGCGGGACAGCACGGCTAGGCCAGGGGCGCCCCCAGGCCTAAGTGAGGGTCTCGGCGGCCCGGTCTGCAGCCTTGCCGGCCCGGTGTCCCCGTGGTCCCACGCTTACTGTCGAGCTGACACCTCGGACTGCGTCACTTCAGTTTTAGCGCCGGCCTTTGCCTTTCAACCCGGAGTTCAGATGTCTGAACCCGATCGGGCCACCGAGAACGCCGGGCCGTGTTCCGAGGGACGTCTGGGGTCTCGGCGGGCGTTTTCCCAGGGACAGGCGTTCCGACGGGTCGCACCGTCCCGGAGCTGACAGCTGGTGGACGGGCAGAGATGCCCCGTGACACGCGGTGACAAGGCCGGCGGAGGGGAGAGGACGGTGACGGCACACCGGGCCGTGGGGTGAGGGAGGCGCCCACGTGGGGTGCGTCTGAGTGGGGGCCGACGGCCTGGCCAGGACTCGGTGGTCGGCGGGGAGGCCCAGGCAGGATATCTCCTTCCAGGCAGAGGGGTCCCGGCAAACACCCCTGGGAGGGGACTAGGCTGGGGGACGGGGCGGGGGGGACGACAGGCGGGCACGCTGCAGGCCCTGGTTAGCATGTTGGCTTTCATCCTCCTGACTCACCCCGCCTCCTGCCCCACCAGGAAGCGATGTGACATTGGGTGTGAGGCCGGCGGTGAGGTGGCCCGAATTTCATAAAGAGGAGAGCGCGTGGCCCCAGCGGGGCAGGAGGGGGGCGAGTCAGGAGGCACAGCCGGTGGGAGACGGTCCCGCAGGCCGGGGCCAGCGCAGCCGCGACAGGCAGAGGAGGCAGACGAGGAAACATGTCCAGGACACCCAGGAGGCTGGTGATGATGAGGGGTGCTCCCTTGGGGGGCCCGAGTTTCTGGCCGGATGTCCGAGGTGGAGGATACGGACTCAAACGTGGGGCGTACGGCAGAGGCACGACACCTGTCTGGAGCTCAGAGGGGAGAGCTGGCTACAGACACGTGTCTGGGCGTCATCAACCACGTTAGAGACGGCGGAAACCTCGGCCACGCCGTGGGTCCTTCCTGAAGGGACATCTGTCCAGCCTCCTGCTCCATGAGAAATCGTGCTCCCTGACCCATGGCTGCAGGGACTCTCATTACAGATTTTAGGGATGAGACCGAATTTGCTGGGACAGTTTCCACGCGGTATCCTGGTGCCGGGGGGAAGGAGAACGGAAAACCAGGGCTGGAGCCGGCCCCCAGGGAACGGGGCGCACCGGGCGATGGAGGCCTTCTTCTCGGGCCGCCTCTGACGGCCTGGCCCCCCGTTAGCTGAGGGGGACGACGCGGCAATGGCAGGCAGCCTCGCGTGGCAACAACGCGAGAGGCGACACTTACGAACAGACCCTAAGAGCTCTCTCCAGAACCCAGTGACAGGCCACGTGTTGTTAGGCCGCACAGAGGGCGAGTGTCCGAGTGCACGGTGACCCTGTGACCCCCGCCAAATGGACTAGCTGTGACTTTATAGTCATATTACATGCGAGCTCTTCAACAATAAAGGTCAAAACCCTCTGGCACTCAGTTTAACTTCCTAAAACCCCCGTTCTAGCAAGATCCTACGCTCTGGTCTTGCAGGAGGCTCATTTTCTCGTTTGTTTCACAGACGTTGGGTTTCAGGGATGCGGGAAGACACCACAGAGGGACAAATGGAAAGCCGGCATCAGGGGATCCTGTCACTGCCCAGCAGGGGACCCGAGGGCTGTGCCGGACACGCAGACCGTGTTTACCTGAGCTATGACGTCGGAGATCGAGGCACATCCCACCAGGAAGCTGTACTTGTGTTTTAAGAGGATGCCCGCGTGAGTCCACGCCTGCAAGACAGGAAAGACCTGGGGTGAGATGCAGCTTCGGGGCTGTCGCGTCTGGTCGTTGTGACGTCTGCCCGTTCCGGAAACAGACTGTGCACCCCCCGGAACCTCGGAGCACCGGTTCGCTAAGTCGCCGGTCGGTAAATCACCGTCACTGGCCTGGCGGCTAGATCCATGTTCGATTTTTAAGTGATTGCACAGGATTGATTTTGTACCAGTAATGGTTAGGCTCATGTGCCTGAGGAAAACTGGGTGAATACCAAGAATGGAGGAAACGGGGCTCTCTCTCTCCCCCCAACCCTCGTCTCCCCGCCACCGCCCAGAGCAGTCCGAGTCACAAAGCAGCAGGACGCTCCGTGGACGAAGCGTGTTATAACGGGGCCCTAACCGGGTTCCGAGTCACGCCCAGCATGATTAGGGCTCCGCGGGCCCCCTGTCTTCACGTCTGGGCGGGATCTGATCGAACACTCGATGCCGTTTGGGGGACATTAAGAGGAAGATCCCTTACGGGGAGCAGGCAATGCAAAGCCCAGGGGATGGCAGGTTTGAAGTTCACGACAGGATCTGTTTCAGGATCGTCTGTCTGACCTGCAGAGGCCAATCGGAACGGACACAGAAATAACACCTCACCAGCGCCATGCAGGCCTGTGTCACGGCTTCCCCCAGCGGCTGCAACCCCTCCCCCCTTCCTGAGCCGCTAGGCCCCGGGGCGCCCAGTGTGAAAAGAACCGCGAACCGGAGCTAACACACGCAAATGGCGGCGTCTGGGACACTGTTGACCAAGAGCTACCTGGGTGACAAGCTGTTGTGATTTTCAAATATTCTCTCTCCCACCAGTGTATCAGGGCCATGCTGCAGGGTGTGTGTGTGTGTGTTTGGGGAGATGACCTGCTCTTTATAAATGTTCGTTATTTGGGTTTTTATTAGCAGTGTCTCATTTTCGGGGTCTTTGGGGGGAATGGACAGATGAAACATGGACAAGGGTGCTCGTCACACAGTACGGAAATCAGTATGGAGGTTCCTCAAAAAATTAAAAAGGGAGTTCCTGTATGACCCAGGATTTTCGCTTCCGTGTATATGCCCCAGAGTTAAAACAGAGACTCCAAGCGCTGTCTGTCTACCCAGTAGTTCACGCCGGCGTGATTCACAGGAGCCACAAGGTGGAGGTAACCCACGTGTCCACTGATGGACGAACAGATAAACAAAATGTGATACACACCTGCGATGGGATATTATTTAGCCTTAAAAAGGAAGGACATTTTGACAACTGCATGAGCCCTGAAGACATGACATGAAGTGACGTAAGCCAGTCACCAAAAGACAAACACGGTTACGGCTCCGCTCCTGTGAGGTACGTAGCGTCCTCAAATTCACAGCGACAGAAAGGAGCAGGGTGGCGGCCGGGGGTCGGGGGGACGGGGAGTTAGGGTTTCATGGGGACAGAATTTCAGTTTCACAAAATGAGATTTCTGAAGACACACAACAATGTGAACGTTGTGCCACTGAACCCAAAATGGTTAAAATGGTAGAATTTATGTTCACACAGCTGAAAGGCAAAACCAAAGGTCTCTGCTCACCATGGCATCCATGAAGGGGAAGGCGGCCAGGTACAGGAAGGCTCGTCTCGTCTTGTTGCCCACAGACTCGTCCACATGGTGCAGTTTGTTGATAATGTAGTAACCTAAGTCGCTGTAAGCTGCAAAGGCCAGAACATGCAAGGGGATAGTCAGTAAATGTCTTTATGTGCTTTGCCCCTCAAAAACTGTAAAACGATTCTAAATGCAGTATTTTTTTTTTGTAGAAAAATAAGACAATTTGGATGAAAAAAACATAAGAAAATCAGCTCCAATCTCATCCCTTTATGGGAGGGGGGTCACGTGAACGCTGGGGTCTAAATGTTCTTTGATGGGGGTGATGGCAGGGGTGTGCGGGAGGCATGCATGGACCACGCCATACCTGCACCCCTTTGTGGACCACCAGCACCCTCGCACGACATGCTTCTACTTTCTGATGGTGGCGCGAGTTTCCTTCTGTGGTTGTACTTGGGATCAAGTTAGTCTCCTGTTATTGTACATTTAGGTGGTTTCCATCATTACAAAAGAAGGCTTGATGGCTAGGCTGGACGTGAAATGCTTACTCGTATTTTTAATTATTTACAAGAGAAGATGCCTGGCCGGCACCATGCGTTTCCAGTAAAAAATGTAAAGCTAGAGTTTTTTCACCACTTGCCATTATTTTGGGAGTAGGGTGGCGCTTTGGGTACAGCCCCACCCAGTGGAAAATGATATCCCTGAGGGGCCTTCGAAGTCCCTCCCACGTCGGGATGTGAGGCCGGAGCGTGGCTGGACCCTGAGAGATGTGGAGCCAGTCGGGGCTGAACGGCTGCCTGGCAGCCCGACGGACGTAAAGGGGGAAGGAGAAAGGGCTTCCCGAAGCGCGAGCCCGGCGGCCCCCCAGGCACACTGGCAAAGAGGAAAGGAGGCACCAAGGCCTCTCGGCCTCACGGACCCGCGTGCACACGACGCGCGAGGACGCTCAGCCTTCCGTTCGGTCCGTTGGGCCCGAGCTCTCGCGAGAACAGGTCCTGCTGCATCACCCTTGCACCATCGCGGACGGCAGTGCCCTGGGCAACGACACGGGCTGCTCCGAAGTCGGAATGCAGGGAGGGTCCCCTGTGAAGGGCGATAATAAGGACCTCCCCCGACTCCAAAGCTCGGGGGTGACCTGTGACCGCCGTAACTGGGAAAAAGGACCCTCCGTCCTCTGTCAGGACGAGCCTGGAATGACGGGAGGTCGTCGGGGGGACGTCAGGGCGTTTACATGCAGGAGGAGACCCGGCCTCCGAGGACGGCAGCGGGGAAACCACAGGTGAGCTGCTGGGAAGCAAGGGCGTCGGGTGCGCAGACTGGTGGGGCCCACAGGGCCACGGAGGCACCAAGAGGGGCCGTCCGGGGGAGGGTGTCACGTGGCCGAAAGCCGAAAGACCTGGGAGGTGGGGTCAGCTAGGGACAAGGCAGGGACAAGGCAGGAAGGAGGCGGCTGTGACGTCCCTGTGCGGACTGGAAGGCCCGCGGGTAAAAGTGGATCAGAGAAGCCTCGTCCTGCGGCATTCAGACCCGAGACGAGCAGACAGAACCCGGAAGCCCGGATGCGGGTGGTACTCCGTCGCACACACGGTCCACTTGAGGTGCCGAACCTTGGAGACTTGATCCCCAAGTTTATTGGCGCATTTGTTTCCATCCGGTCAGGAAGTGTTTCCTGGGCTGGTACCTGTAAGGGGCTGGTCCGGACCCTGCCCACACCTTCCTGGACCCTGGCAGGTACAGGCAGCCGTGCCGGGCGGGCAGGGCAGTGCAACGCCACCCAGGGCTCTGACAGCTCGCCGGCGACAATTCCCTGGTCGAACTTAGTGTCTGTATGAAGTGCCAGCCGAGTGGACTTCACTGTGTAAGCAAAGCTGGGGACCACCGGATGGTGACACCTGGGGCGGTGCTAATGGGGTTAAACTGTGTCCCCTCGACATTCCTATTTTGAACCCTGGCCTCCAGTCCTCAGAATGTGACCCTATTTGGGGACAGGGCCATTTCGGATGCAATCAGTTAGGATGACAGGGCTCCCAATCCATTATGACTGGTGTCCTTCAAGTTTGGACAGAGACACGCGCAGGGCAGTGCCATGTGACCTTAAGGCAGTGATCGAGGTGACACCTGCACAAACCATGGAATGCCACAGATGCCACAGATGCCAGCAAACCACCAGAAGCTGCGGGGGAGGCCTGGAACATTCTCCCTCGTGGTCTGAGGAGGCACCGACCGTGCCAACACCTCGGCCTTCCAGCCTCCAGAACTGTGAGACGCTCCATCTCCGCGGTCTGAGCTCCCCCGTCTGTGCGCCTTGGCTGGGGGGACAGCCTGAGCGAACTCCCAGAGGCGGCTGCCGAGGAGCGCAGAGAGCGAACTGTTTCCCGTGAGCCTCCGGGGCAGCGGCTAGGGAGAGGGGACGTGGGTCGGCCCGCTGGGGGCCGGCGTGCCATTTGCTCCGGCCCGGGACGCAGAGCTGCACGTGAATACGCCGCTCTGCACGCTGCTCTGCACCCCGCAAACACACCTCACCCGTCAGCGTATTGCAAGTAAAATGCCAACCACGGCTCCTTTCTGCGGAGTCGGGAAGAGTAAACATGTCAAGTTTAAGGGCTGATTTCTGGCCCTGCCAGGGGGTGCCCCCGGCC
This sequence comes from Lyroderma lyra, assembly GCA_004026885.1. Classification (NCBI taxonomy): domain Eukaryota; kingdom Metazoa; phylum Chordata; class Mammalia; order Chiroptera; family Megadermatidae; genus Lyroderma; species Lyroderma lyra. The sequence goes on along the minus strand of PVJL010013007.1, from coordinate 26,832 downwards.
CCCGCTCACGCTGGGCTTTTCTGGGGTCCCCGGGTTCCAGGGCCCTATGGACCCCCGGCTGCCTTTGCTTCTGTTTCCTTCCTCTTTTGGCCCCCAGGAAAGTTCGGAGGCTTTTCCTCCCTGGTCCCCCCCTTCCTTCTCCTCCTTCCTGCCGGTGGAGAGGAGTCTGGTCAGGAGGACAAAGATAAGCGCTTTGCACCCTGGGAGCTGGGACTGCAAGATCACAGCCCCTGGCCCCCGACCGGGCCCCTCCCGGCCACCCTGTGCCTCGAGCTGTGTCCGGCAGGAGCTGCTGGCTGGGTGTCATCTGTTTCAAGTGCTTCGCACAGAGTCCAGAACGACCAGGCTAGCTGCCTGACGGCATTAGAAACCTTCGACTTCTACAACCGGCCTTCCCGAGATGGCCCTGAGAGCTCGTCCGCCCGAGGAAGGCCAGAACCTCACAAAGAATTAAGGGTTTGAGCAGAGGCGAACTGCAGGAGGAGGACATGGACTTGACCTATTTGCAGGTGACAGCTCTGACCCCACCCAGACAAGAGAAAGCAGAGGGGCCGCTCGGATCCCTGTGTCCTGCGACCTCGGCCGGCCAGGGGGCCAGGGGGAGGGAGGGACCCTTTCCAGAACCAGAGCTTCTCAAGCCTGTTTGTCCAGTCGTCACTGGGTGCAAAATGCCGTGACAGAGTGACACGAGGCAAAGCGGGCGCACACCCCAGCACGTCCCCATGGGAACCCAGGAGACGGCCTTCCTCCTGTTTAACAGCAGGGAAATGTGTGTATTTCCAAGAGGCAAATCTGAGGACCCCGATTCTGATGGACATTCCCAAGTGCCCATGCTTAAAAGCCTCACTACTGATGGGCGCCGGGTGTCCGGTTCACGAGGCTTGTCACAGGCGGGGGTAACGCCCCCGTGTTCCTGAGGTGCCGTTTCCGCAGCGTGTGGCTGACATTTAAGTCCCTTCAACAAAAAAATGGCTGAACGACTTATATGTGTCCGGCACTGTGCCAGCCACCGAGCCCGCGTGGGGGTCCCAGACCCATGACGGCTCATCTGTCATCTGCACGGGGCACACTGACCTGGAAGACACGGGAGAGGAGGCACAGACACTGCCCAGGCCTCGCACAGATGTCGTAAACTCACGCACAAAACAAGACAAGGACCTGGGGAATTCTGACACAAGAACCTGAGTTCTGTCTCACTGGTGTTAGGACTCAGAAGAGGGGTCTGTAGCCCCTTACGGCGGACGCCTGCCTCTTTCAGGGAGCGGGCTTTAGTCGTGCCCGGAGTGCCGGAGGCGAGCCCAGCGTTGGGTGCTTGGAAGGTGTTCAATCTAGACTGACAGAGTAGGTGCATCATCAACCCATTACCCTCGGGGGAGACAGATGGCAAAACTGTCCCCATTCTTTCCCCCTACACCCCCACCCTGCCATGTGGTAGCTTCTGCTGTCAAAAGGTGGAGTCCCCTTGAACCTGGGCTGGCTCTGATGGGTGTTGGCCAGTTGTGTGCAATGGCCTTCTGATTCTGGGCCTCTAGAGACCCTGTGTCTCACGCCTGTCACGTGGAGTACGGCCACAGGCGTCAGGACAAGCTCGGGCTGCCCCCATGGGGGATGTGGGAAGAGAGCCCGCGGACCCACCAGAGGCCATGTCGGCCCGCCTAGAGCCAGCTGATGCCCCCAGTGAGCCCACCAGGGTCAGCAGAGCCTCCTCCTGGCAGCTGACCGCAGAGGCACCAGCACAGCCAGGCCCCAAAGAACGCCCCGCAGCCCCCCGCCTGGGCCTGCTGATAAATGCTCGTGTGCTGAGTCACTGCGTCTCGGCCAGGCTGGCTGCGCAGCGATAAACTGTGAGGCTACACGGCAAGTGCGTGTTCGTTCCCAGCACCCTTGTGGGGTTCAATTACATCAGACGGTACCAGTGGACCCTCTGCAGGCTGCCTTACAACCCGTGAGTAATGGAAAGGTGTGTTCACAGGGGAGACTGACAAACAGAACCCCTCTAGCAATGACTTCCGTTGTAGAAGTGTCCGTCCTCTGAGCGTCACTGCCCGCCCAGGCTGCTCTGGAACTTCCAGGTCAAGAACTAAACAACCCAAAGCCACAGCAGTGGGTTCTACGTCTATGTGAACTAGGGGGTCAGGCCGGTGAAATGAACTTGCACCCCGATGAAATTAAAGGCAAGGTCAGCAAGTTTCCCTCGTTTATAAATTGAGAGAAGCAGGACGACCCTTGTGTCTAGACGACTGGCCTAAATGAAGGTCATGACTTGCAATTAAAAAAAAAAAAAAGGTGTCTCCTAGTTGTGTCCCCGACAAGAGTAGTGGCTACAATTTAGCTTAAAAAGGGATGCGTGTTGGCAGGTGCCCAACGAAGGCCAAAAACCAAAAGCCAGAAATACCCCAGAGGCGCCTGCAATTTCCGCATCTGGAGCCAGGCTACGCGTGTGCATAGGAGGGACGCGAACTTCTCGGGGCCAGTGGGTCTTCAGTCTTCAAGTCCGTCAGTGCAACACCATTCCGAGTGTCTTCTCGTCCGGCCTACGGCCTGCGGTTCTGGGCTGGGGGCTGCTGGATACATCGTTCTGCAGCCTTCCTGCCCTCCCAATCTCCACGCATTTCTTGGGAAGTGCCTGTGCGATCGGTGTGATCTGCTCCAGCCCTGTCTGGAAAAATCCATCGCCTTGTGCGGATCTCTCAAGGAGAGGAGAAGGCCTGACTCACTGGTGAGGCCCAAAAAGGAAAACAAAATCGGAGAAAACGAACGTGAATCACAAGGAAGAACAATTCTTCAACGACGGCCAGCAGCACGCAAAGGAAGCAGCAGAAGGTGCCTTGCCCGTAGGGGCAGACACGGTGATCTGTGACCTGAGCCTATCTCTGATGGCCCGCTGTGACCTGTCAACTGACGACCAGGTTGGTGAAGGTCAGGAGCTACGTCTGAAATTGGTTTTCCGCATATGGAGATGCTCACATGTGAGACCCCAACCTCCTGCGACTGGCCGGTTAGTAGTAGACACGGGAAGTACAAGTGTCCCAGTCCAGCCGGACTGGGCGGGGAAAGGCCCAAGGCGGAGAAGATCTTGCTGGGACTGAGGATTTCTCCAATACCTGGATCGCAACCTGTCACGGCCGGTCACAGAGCACCTGACCAAGGCCCGGGCTAGTGGCTAAGAACACGCAGCACGATGGCGCGCGTTTACCTTTTCGAAACATGGACAGTTTCTTGAGCGGCCATGAGGTTATGAAGAAGCAAACGCGCGGATATGCAGGTCTGTCCTGGCTGCAGCCGGGTTGGCTGTACTCCCCCGAACGCCAGCATAAACCCGCTTCATTCAAGTGCCCACCGGCATCAGAGCGGCCGGGTTCTCAGACACAGTGTCCGGCGCCCTGTCGGGCCCTCCCGCCCGGTCCCTCGTCCTGTCCCGCCCTTTCCTGACCCCCTGCCCCTTCTCTGTCCCTCCTGTCCCGTTTGCTGTCGGGTTGCCTGCTGAGCGCTTCACCGGGCACCAGCCCTGACCCGGGCACAGGGCACCTCTCACCTTCCACACTGGATTCCTTCCGGGGTCACCGCTCCCCGATTTACAAGGGTGCGGCCACTGTGTGCCTCCCACACCTTCCAGTCACCCACAGCCCCGGCGGGTGCCTCTGTCTCCTCACTGTGGTTATGCTCTCAAGTCCTGGGGTGCTTTTCAACTCCCCCCACTTGGACTGGGTGGGCTGGCACCACCTCTGACTGCTCTCTCAGTGGCTGCACTCAGCTCCTCCCAGCGCCGTCCCAGAAGTCGCTGCCGAACACACAAGCTTTCCCATCAGCCACATCGAGCTACGACAGGGCTGCATCTGGCCACCGTGTCTTTTGTACCTACGTCACCTCTGTGCGCTCTGGGTCTGTAGGACCTGGGATGACATGCACATTCTGTGTGCTCCCTAAATATTCTGTCAGACCACGGGCAGGACAGATGGGGGCTGGACAGATGGGGGCTGGACAGATGGGGGCTGGACAGATGGGGGCTGGATTCTTTTAAAAGGGAGTTAAACAAAGGGCAATTCTGACTGTCACTCTTCTTTTGTCAAAGTCCCCAAGATTCAAAGATGGGCTCTACCCTTCCTAGTGGTGCGTCTCTTTAGGGTTAGCGTTCATACGCGCAACACCGTGAGGGAGGAGGGATGACTGGTCAGTGTTGGAGGACATCTAAAGGACTTCTGTGCTTGTCCAACGGGCAGAGGAGCCTCGCCGGGGAAGTAGCTGAAATCACAGAGACAAAGCCAACAGGAGGATAAGCAGGAAACGAAGCAAAACGCGACGAGGGAGAACGGGTCGTTAACCTGAGCGGGGGCGGCACGCCACGGGAGGACGAGGCGCCACGTGCACTTGCATACGGCGGCAGCCAAGTAGCCACAGAGAGCCTGGGTGCCCTTCCCCACGCCGCCTCGTATGAGGGCAAGGGGACCGTTAGCAGCGCCGTGCAGAGACCGGCCCGGGACCCGCTGCACGCGGCCGGTCCGAACCAGGCCCGACGAGGGAGAACCCGTCTCTCCTGCGGGCTCTCACGTGTCCTTACAGAAACGCCACCGAAACGGCGCAAGTGCTTCATACAAGCGATAAATTCGTACAGCGACGGGGGCAGCACCCGGAGGGCATGGAGGCAGTCGGGCTCTTTCCCCTGAACCAGAAGAACACGGAGAAGCTGAGGTCTGAGCCCGAGCCCCAGGCTCCCGTGGGCACCCTGCGGTTAAGGGGGCTCAGCTGGGGGCTTGGGCGCTTCTCGCAGGCCCCCCAGGCGCTGGCACGGTGGGACAGACCGTCCTCTCGGTATCCGAGGAAACAGCGCGAGGAAGACGGCCTGAGGGCACGCCTGACTTCTCAGGTCTGCCTCTTCGTGTCCCTCCGTCCCTGTTCCCCTGCCACAACGCAGTTACCTGAGAGGTGACTGTGAGGGGAGTCACGGGAGGAGCCGTTCTCGGCACCGCGATGACACGGACCTGGGTTAAGTGTCCAGAGCGGGTGACACGTGGGCAGAATCTTACGGGGGGATGCTTATCGGGGGTGGACACCAGGGATGGGAGACGTCCAGGCTGGCGACAGGGAAGCCTGTGGTCAAGTTCACGGGAAACAGAGGCTGGGCAAGACGCGGGGACAGTGAAGCAGGCAGGAGGAGGGAGGACGGGGAGCCCAGGGGGCGGGGGGCAGCGGGCAGCCGAGGTCAAGTACAATGGCAGACTGAGGCAGAAAACGGACACGAGGCCCTCGGACAGGACACGAGGCCCACGGACCAGGACACGAGGCCCAGGGACCAGGACACGAGGCCCAGGGACCAGGAGACGAGGTCCAGGGACCAGGACACGAGGCCCACGGACCAGGATACGAGGCCCTCAGACAGGACATGAGGCCCTCGGACAGGACATGAGGCCCAGGGACCAGGACACGAGGCCCACGGACCAGGACACGAGGCCCACGGACAGGACACGAGGTCCAGGGACCAGGACACGAGGCCCAGGGACCAGAACACGAGGCCCAAGGACCAGGACATGAGGCCCAAGGACCAGGACACGAGGCCCACGGACAGGACACGAGGCCCACGGACCAGGAGAGGGCACATGGTTCAAACCTGAGCGGCAGGCGTTGCGCAGGGACTGGTGTCGCCTTCTCAGCGGGGACAGAACGCCTCCGTTAGGTGGGAAAATAAAAACCCTACAGTGTAAAAGCGTCAAAAGCGACGAAGAGGAATTTAAACCCACGCGGGGGCCGTCCGCAAAGCGTCCAGCCGCGTGCTGTGAGAAACAGGCGTGCGTGGCTGGGCTGCTTTCCGGACAGCCCTCGCGTGGCGGGTGTAGCACCGTTTGGGTCCAAATTTTAGATTTTTCTTAAATTCGAAATGGAAAAGCTTAGATTTGATTTGGAAAACGACACCGGTGTCCCGCTCAACGAGCACGTGCTCCTCACAAGAGCTTCGAGAACACAGGACACTCGAATTTCCTCTTCCAGACTTCCGGCCACTGGCCCCAAAGTCCTAGTCAACCGTGACCGAAACGGGGAGGGTCAGGCTTACTCAAACATCCTCGAAAGAAGGCCAATGGCAAAGGGGCCTCCTACCTGTTGGGCCAAAAAGTACTCAGATGTATGCGTTTCACCCACGGAATTCCCTCCAATCCATGGGTCCGCTTGGACAACGGCCCAGATCAGATCCAGTCACGGAAGTCAGCTCCCAAACTCAGCGCTACGAGCGAGCATGTGGGGCAGGCCTTGGGGGAAAGAAAGAATCTCCTCTCGACCCCGCGCCCTGACGCTCGGAGCTCAAATGAGACGACAAATAACGGGACGCTTTGGCTGAACACCTGGGCCCCCTCTCCACATGGTTCTTAGCACCCAATTCTAGGCGCGCCCCCCACCCCGCGCACTTCCCGGGCAGGCGAGTCAACGAGAGCTGCCCCTGAACACTCGTCAGTGGCTTTGGCTTATCTCCTGCCTCCTTGGTGCCACACTGACCTTCACGGTCCTCCCACAGCCAGCGCCAATTTCAAGGTACACAAGGGGCTTCGGAAGCGTCACTACGCAGGTTTGTGCACCTGGGTTCAACAGATGTCGCATTCAGGTGCCACGCCCGGTGGGCCGGGCTGTTTCAAAGCCGTTAGGAAGCTCTGAAATCATGCCCTTGGGGTTTGGTCACCACCAAGAAGGCGGTGGAAGTTGCTGGAACTCTGGTCCTGAGGGAGGGTGTGTTTCCACGGTCTCGGGGGAACTGCAGGGTGCTGTCTCGTGGAAAGAATGCTGTGCAGAGTGTTTAGCCTTGTCTCTGAATGAAATAGAATAATGCGCCCTACGAAATAAGTTCATTTTAATACACAAAACAATCTGTCATTTGTCCCCACTCCTAGGTATCAATTTTAAGTAAGACCCTTCTCTCTGTACCCTTAAGATGGAGCGTGTACAAGGATGCGTGTCTAACCGAGCACCTGTCTGGGTGACCCTATCGAATCTGGTCACCGATCCGTGAAGTCACTCCCGGGGTTTGGGAATCAGAGAGAGAGAACTACTGCTCCTCCTGCCTCGTGAAAGGGCCGTGAGGAAGATTTCATAATCGCTGCAGTGATTCCTCACAACAAATGCACCTACATAAAGTCACAGGGCACGAGAAACACCAACGCTCTCGCGGCGGCGTACGGGCAGCGGCGACAGCCTTACCGATCAGGGTGTGGAAGACGGCAGCCACGGCGCCGGCCACCACCATGCACAGGACGGCCTTGGTCCGGTCACGCTTGCTGTTCACAAACACCAGGCCCACGTTTTTGAAGTCACTCATGGGGCCAGTGAAGAACTTCATCAGGGAGTAGGCCAGCCCGTAGCTGGCCAGCATCTCCACGGCATCCTCCTTGACGGCCGCGATGCCCCGGTTCAAGGCCTGCGAGGGGGAAAGAACCGCAAACAGTGTGAGAAGGGCGTGTCGCGTCCGGGCGGTAAAGCTCCGCGTTTCTACGGAGACGCCAGGCGGCTTCCGGGGCACGTCTCACTGTCACGGCACGGCAGCTCTGTGTTTTCTCGTTCGTGCACGTTAGCTTCCGTGGGAAACGTCTCATGGGGAAGGCGCCTGGCGGCTGGGGTTAAAGTCATGGGGAGAAAGAAGACCCCGATGCGCTTTTCCCGTTAATGCCGCAAAGTAGTGCTCAGGAGTTCCGGCCACGAGCTTAACGTGTCGCATTGTATCTGTGGGCTGAACCTACGTGACAGCAAGAGGCCACCACTACGGGTTTTTTCCTCTTAACAAAGGGGCATGTGTGTGTGTGTGCGTGCATGGAGATGCATGCCCGTGTGTGTGCACGTGCGTGTCTGTGTGTGCATGCGTGTATGTGCGTGTGCGTGCATGGAGATGTGTGCCCGTGTGTGTGTGTGTGTGCGTCTGTGTGTGCACGCATGTGCCTGTGTGTGTGTGCATGGAGATGCGTGCCCGTGTGTGCGTGCGTGTGTCTGTGTGTGCAAGTGTGTGTCTGTGTGTACGTGTGTGCATGTATGTGTGTGCCCATGTGTGTGTATGTCTGTGTGTGCACGTGTGTGTCTGTGTGCGTGTGTGTATGTGTGCATGCATGGAGATGCATGCCCGTGTGTGTGCGTGTCTGTCTGTGTGTACGTGCATGGAGATGTGTGCCTGTGTGTGTGTCTGTGTGTTTGTGTGTGTGTCTATGTGCGCGCATGTGTGTGTGTATGTGTGTGTGCATGGAGATGCATGCCTGTGTGTGTGCACACACGTAACCTAAAATACTGTGTGTTATGTAGGTATCCTTCATAGCACAGAGTGAGTTCTATGCAATGAAAGAAAATATTGAAGGAATTTATTACACCATCCATGGATGGTACAATAGTCACCTGGTTGTTCATTGTATTTTAACTTGAAATAGATCCCTAAATTCTGTGCAAATACAAAAAGAAAACCTTTAAATCAAAACTAATATCAATAGCATGCTTGCTCAGGAAGATGCAGATGCAGACATTCTGATTATTTTAACCATCCTCTGTGAGGGACCCTCTGAGGCCTCGCCAGGACGACATTTCCAAACTACCTTTCCCACTTCCCAGACAAATAAGGGACCATGCAGATGATGGCAATAGGTGTCCCAGCTCGGGGAACTTGTATTTTCAGAGTGTCACCAGAACGTCATGTCTGTCTTTAGGAGCGGGCAATGGCCTGAGCAGCAGAGTAAGCTTTTTGTACAAACGCTCCTTAAAATAGGCTCCAGGTTTTAGAGCAGTTTTTGGTTCACAGGGAAACGGAGCAGAAAGTGCAGTGAGCTCCCTGCCACCCCCGCCCCCTGCACGCACAGCCTCCCCTGCGACCAGCACCCCCACGGCGGGGGGCACCCATCTCGGTCCGCGGCCCTGCCCTGGCACATCGCTGTCACTCCGAGTGCACAGCTCACGTTACACGCTTGGTGGTGCACGTGTTCGGGGGGCTGGGCAAACCCATGGGTAGCGACACGCATCCGGCACTACGCAGCTGAACATTCTGTGCAAATCACAGTTGGCAAAACCTGTGTTTACCGAAAAGTTCCAGGGCACAGGACGATTTTAGAAAAAAAAAAATCCAGAATAAAAATGTATGCCAGCTGTAGGAGTGCAGCCCCTCCTGCTGACAAAGCTAGTATTATGTAAGCTGCTTTCTGATCGTCGTTTGCAATTACACCGCTCTTCCTCTTTTCTGTCCTTCTAATAATAAAATAAAAATGAACCTTCTCAGCCTTTGCAGAGCAGACCCGCCACGATGCCGCCCCTAGAAGCTCATCCTCCTCCTGCCGCACCCTCCGGCCGAACGAGACCCAAGCAGCTTAGACAACGCGTCCTGGCTTCGGCCGTCGGAGGGCTCCTTCTGCGCGGCAGGACCTACTACCCCTTGGTGACCTCCCAGTTAATTTCCTTTTAGACTTCTGCCGTGGGCGCTGTAGGGGTCCTTCCCAGACCCCATTACTGGGCAGCACACTCATCCCCAGATGCTGGGAGTTGGCCACTGAGGGCTCACAGCTGCCTGCTTCTCAGGGAAAACTGAGGACACCAGGCAGGCGGGGCACCTGACCCAAAAGCACGCCCGGGGCCAGAAGGCGTTTCACGGGTCCTGCGGGCCTTGGTGTCTCCCAGCGTCTGCCAAGTTCACAGGGTGCTGTTGTGGGACCCTCTCCTCTCCCCCACAAAAGTGATCAAAACAACAGGATATTAAAAAGTGAAGAAACCTCACCCCTAAGAAGAGGGCTAACAAATCCCACGTGCGATGTCCCTGGCATGAACTGTCTCAGCTCCCTAAAAGGCATCCTGGCCTTCTAAACTCGGGCTCTGGAGACCAGAAACTCGCCTGTGCCCTGCAGACGGTACAGACCACGCGGCTCCGTGCACCCCAGTCCTGTCAATCATCCGCGCCGGTGTTCACAGTGAGCACTCCCGGCGGGCTGGGAGGGAGCTTGTGTCCCCTGGGGAACGGTCCTGGAGGTGACACCACCTCTGTGCCTCCCACTCTACCTACTCTAACCTTCAACAAGCTGTCAGTCTCTCAGCTCCTCCTGTTGGGGTCCCCCATGCCCCCCCACACACCCGAGGACCTCCCTGGAGGCCTGGTACCCCTCACGCCCACACATTTCTTGGTCCCACGCACACTCCTCCCCTAGTCACCCGTGACTTGGTCCAGTTCTCTCCAGCCCCACTGCCACGCCTCGGGCTGGGTCACTGACGGTCTGCCTGTCCCTGAGCCCTCTTCCCAGCCCCCATACTGTGGCCAGATCACCAAGATCCAAATTCCTAACATGTGTCCTGGGTGCATCCGTCTGCACCCCGTCGTGGGCTGTGGGCTCCCCGAATGTGGCTCTCAGGGTCCACGATGCACCTGGCCTCCGGTACGGACCCGCACGGGGAGTGAGCGACGTCAAAGGCCCTTTGTGATCTCGCCCGCGGTCCCTCCCACCTCCGCCCCTGGCATTTCCCGCGTGCCACGAGGCCTGAACCAGTCAGTTTTGTGGGCAAACCGCGGTCCCCCTCCTCACAAGGCCTTTACGTGAGCGCTCTTCTCCGCACAGAACCACCTGGACCCCCGCCTCTGTCTCAGTCACCGTCGGTTCGGGAACTACCCTCTGGGCCGCCGTCTCCCGAGCCCGGCCCACACGTCAGGAGCCCGCACGGGTCCCAGACCCCGGCACACTCATCGGGGCACTGGGGGTGCCTGTTTACCTGACTGCCCAGCTCACCAGACGGCCTGGGGCACCCCAGGCTTATTTGCGCCCCGTTTCCCTCCATCTGCTCAGAAATCCGGACGCGAAGTTAACCGTAACGTCCGGCTCGCATCTGGCCGCTGCCTCACAGCAGCGGGGCTGGCTTTCCGGGAGGCGGGTAGGACCGTACTTAGATGATGAGAAGTGATGGCGGCAGCACCGTACACGTTCTTGGAGTTCTGGTATTTTCTCAACAGATCGGGAAGGGCCTGCAGTGCTACTCCTACGGCGCGACACCGGGCATTCGGTAGGTGCTGCATAAAGGTTGGCAGCCATAAACAGAACATGTCACTGGGCCACGTCACTAGTGTCCCCGGTGTGAAGCTTACGCCAAGATTGTTTGCCAACTCCTTTGTTCATGCCCTTTGGATGCTAACTGGGATACGGGCCCAACTGTCCCTCTCTGGAGTCAAATCCTGTCACAGAAGTCAGCTGTGGTCAGAAGGGGTTGAAGAGTGTCATTTCAGAGGGTAAGAGAACCTTCTCCACCCAGGTCCTGGCGACGCTGAGAGAAGCCCGCTCAGAGCTACGTGTGCCCCCGACAGACACCAGAAAGATGGGTGCTTGTAAGGACCAGCAGGCGTGGAGGCCATGGCCACACAATTCGGGAAGTGCCCAGGGCTGGTGGACCCCGCTCTTGTAACTGATACTCATGGCCACATGGTAAAAACAAAACAAACAAACAAACAAACAAACCCCGATCGTGTTGCTCATACAGAAACAGCTTTTCAAATTTTCCCACAGGAAGGTACCGAGTCGGAAACTGGTATTATGGCCGAAAATCGCAAGAGGTCATGCTGTGAGGGGCTGAACGTCCCCCTTTTAAAGATCTCAGTAAGACGAGTCCTTGCCTCCTCCTGGATTGGGAGGACGACGGGACACGGGGCTGGGGGGTACTTCCATCTTGCTAGACTGCCGCCCATCTCGCAGGGAAAGGCCACTCCTGCCCACAGCTTCCCTGACTGCTGCACCGCTGGTGACATGAAGCCAAGTCACCATGGCCGCAAATGAAAGGCGTTGAAAAACCTTTCCCGAACCCCAGATCTGCAGAAAATGTTCCTTTGGGGGAGTGGGTCAGTTCGGAAGCCCACGAGGAGGCAACGCGATCCGTGGGGACAGCTTTTTCCGAAGACAGGGATGGTCAGCGTCGCTGGGTTTCTGGCCTCTCCAGGAGCCTGGGTTCTGTAATTTTCCACTGTTATTGTTCTGGTCGTCTGTATTTTAAAAAGTGGTTTGGGTTAAATTGGATCATTTGTCTCCCCGGTAGTTTTCCAGCCTTGCTTTATTTTCCCAGGGATCTATAGTGCTCTCAACGAGACACCCTCGCCCTGTTTGGGTAGCGCGCGAGCCAAGAACCTGACACCCACACACGAGCTTGCGGTTTAAAGGGCGGAGCCGTAAAAGGAAACCTGGGCCCCTCGGGGTCCGAGTCACTGCTCTGTGCCCCCGCGTCCATAGTTAGTGCTTCCTGAAAACCTGGAGGCAACACAGGGCAAGCCCCAAGCAGGACGCTGGCTTTCTTCTGTCACGTCTCGTCCCCGCAGAGCAGTCTGTGCAGAGAACAGACACACGTCCAAACAGGGATGGAGTCGGGCCAACGACTCCGGCTCGCTTCTTCACTCTCTCGGGGCACGTACAAAGCACCTTACGTTTGGTGTCATCCACAAACACGGACGTAACCGTTGTCACAGGCCCCTCCTCACATCCTCCTGAGTTTTCATTTAAACATGAAGCTCATTCACCTGGACTTAATTCGAGGTGACAGGAGGCTCGACAGGGAAGAAATATCACGACGGAAATTCTGGTGTAGTTAGAAAGACCCACGTCCCGGTGCCATTCGTGAGTCGTCACCCAGTCCCCGCCCTGGTCCCTCGTCTTCACTACGACAGACGTTCCAGTATTTCCTACCAGTTTTTTATACTTTAACGTACGTGGTCCCCACATGATGATATTTCTGGACCAATACCTCAAGATGGTATCCATTCCGCTTCCCCGTTTAAAATGCTTTTCTAGTAAAAACAACAGCGTAACAGCTCCGAGAAAATTCCTCGGGAATCGGCGACCTCTGAGATCCAGGGAATTTATTTTACTGCCTTGCCGTACCTTTGCCTCGGCCCAGCTCACTTACAGCTAGCTCTCTCCGCGCCCGGTAATCGCCTGCTCCAGCAACTTAGATTTGGCCGTGGGTCGCTGAGCAGCTTGGAAACGCCAGCCCTTTTTTCTGACTCAACTGTGACATTCAGAAATGTCATCTACTGCCTTCTGCGGACATTTATAAATGCATTTCTGCTAAGAGCAGAGGAACTGGGTGTGTTTTTGCAGCTGGATCTCATGAAGCCCGGTGACCACCGTAACGGCGATGATGAGAATGGCTTAGCGGCTACCATTTACTGAGTCCTTGCTTTGTGACAGAGGTGACACTACCATCTCTATTTCTCCTGACAACTCCGTGAGGCAGGCACCACTATTTCCCAGCTTACTGGAGAGGAAACTGGTGCACGGAGAGGCTAAGTCACGTTGTCCAGGTGACACAGAGCGCGGAGAAGAAGCAGACATCGTGACCCCAGGTCTTTTGAGCATGACCATCACGCTACTGGACCGAAACGAAGCCCTCCTCCCACTTGGACTCAGATATCACAGGCGTGCCAACTGCGTACTTGAAACAGGGAGGGGCAGCTGACCAGATGAGAGGAAACTGGCGGAAAAGACTGTTTTTATAAAGAATTTCAAGCACCCTGAAGTGAAGATTCTTTTTGAACTGCTAACGTGTAGCCAGCACTGCGCATATAGATGTGGAGCACGCGTGGGGCGAGACTGAAGTCGTCACGGACCCGAGCCACGCCGAGAAAATGAGGAGAAATCAGGTCACTCGTGCTTGGCGATGGGCGCCACACGGCCTGTTGAAGGACAGACCTGTGACCACACCTCCACACGGGCTGCCTTGGGAAGCTCAGGTGGCTGTCCCCGCATCACCCGTGTGGCAGGGATGCTCAGAGGCTCTTCCTTGCAGACACAGATGTTCATGGGCTTCCTTTACACACAGGACAATGCAGCACCCTGGCACCTACGACCTGTCCAGAATTGCCGGTCGCTTCTCGGCTATGGAACTCACTTATTTTTGTGAGTTCAGCTTCGGCTCACCCGGTATTTGTATGGTTTTGTGAAAGATTGCTCAGGGTCTGGGGCTTTTGACCTGACTAATGTTTCGAGACGAGTGAGACAGAGAGTAAAAATTATTCAGTAAACAGTCAGTCTGTCGTCCATGGATGCTCTACACCCAGGTCCTGCACACGCATGCATACGCGTGTGCACATACACACACATGTGCACGCACACCCACGCATACATGCACACACATGCGCGCGTGCACACACATGCATACGTGCACACACACACATGCATACACGCATGCACACACGCATATGCGTGCACACACGTGCACGCACACACATATGTGCGTGCACACACACACATGCATACACACACGCATGCACGCACACACGTGCACGCACACACACACATGTGCGTGCACACACACACGCACACACATATGCATACGCGTGCGCGCACACACACAGAAAGGAATCCCAACAAACTTCAGACGTGCCGTGTGACGAAGCTGTCTGCGGTGCCTCCTTTGCCATCACTGCCCACTTTGCGGCACTCTGGCTGAGACACGATCATCTCACTGAACAGCAGCGCGGAGCACACTGCGGGGGAGGACAAAGGCTACCCCTGCCACCCCGGATTTACTCTGTCTTTACAACTTCACGCTTTATGCCGCTGTTTTGTCACCGGGAAAAGTGACAGGGTAAAGGAATAAACTACAGAAGAATGTGAATCAAGTTCAAGTGCTTTGGAAATTTCTAAAGAGAGAGCAAGTACGTTTTTATCACTTCCCATTTCACGCAAAGGAGACCTGAGCTCGGGAACGCACCTGCCGGGTTTCCTGTGAACCCGGATCCGCTGTAATTCGGGGTTTGTGGCTCTGAAAGTCGGAACAGCCTGAAGAGCTGTCTGGCTCCGGCCCTCCCAGCCACGTGGACGAGGGGACGGAGGGGACCCGGTGAAAGGAGACACGTGTGCTCTTCTGCACTTGGGCCTCCGAGGCCTGGGGGGTTTTGCAGCCCCACGGTGGGGGGACGTGGTCCGGCCTCAGGGTCCCAGAGCTTCCAGACGTGCCATGTCACCACTGACAGTTCGCAGGGACTGTGGCGCCCCCAACTGCAGAGAGGTGCACCGGTGACAGCGCTGCTTCGGGGGCTCCTGGACACTGTGTGACCCCGCCATGTGTGGGGGCCTGGGGTTCTCCTGAGCGTCTGCTCATCTTTCTGACAGATGCCTAACGTGTGTGTCCTGGCACAAATGGGGAACAGAGAGCGGGCTCCCAGTGCCCCAATGGTCTTTGATGCCCCGGTACGTCCCGCGGAGCGCCCCTCGGAGGAGACGTTCCAAAGCAGAGAGCCCTCGGGGTGGGCCAGGTCCTAAGTCTCAGCAGGTGAAACTGAAATGATCTAAAGCGTCACTGAGGACAGCATTAGTGTAGCTCCGTGCTGTGAGTTTACTATTTAGGAGTCCTGGGCCGGGGAAGGAAAGACGACCCTCTTTTCCTCCTTGTTTTGGAGGCTCATTAGGTGAATGAACTTATCAGACCCGTATCGCACTAATAATCCGGCCCTCCCCACTATAAAAGAGACAACACCCTATGCAACATTCTTGGGAATAAAGTCAACAAAGACCGCAGTTCCTAAACGAAGAAAAACCATAGAATTTTCTGCAAGTTTGTAAAGGAAGACCCGAAGAAATGGAGACGCAAGTTCCAGTCCATGGTGAGACACAAGGTGCAGATACATCAGAGCTCTTCCTGACGTCATCTGTCCAATAATGGGCCTTCTATCAAAACGGCCCGTGGCCTGGGTTTTCGCGAGGACCCGGGTGAAACGATTTTCACCTTTATGTGGCAGGACGACCAAGAAAACGTGACAAGCAAGTTGGGGCTGGGGACTTCTCTAACCAGGGGTTCGAAGGTACTGAGAGAAGCAGACTCCCAGCGGAGGGAATGCTCGTGAGCACACGTACACGTGCGCGGACGCTCCGCCACAAGAGTTGTCAGGAAACAGAGATGGGAACGAGAGTGCCATCAGGTTAAAGAAGTGAGACCGATACATCCAGCGGGGATGACGGTATGGACCCACAGGAGATTGCATGCTGTGCTGGCTGGGGCCTAAGCTGCAATCGTTTTGTGGCAAAGAAATATGTGAAGATGTATTAAAAATGTACCAACTCCCTGACCCAGTAGAACCTCTTTAGAAACACATCCAAACAACAATAAAATACTCGTTCACAACGGCACGCACACACGTCCTGTGGGATGGGAGACAGCTGACCGTTGACAACCATGTGTCTGTGGGTCCGCCAATGTGGAAGAGGCTCCAGCATGATGGTACATCCCCACGGGGAAGTGGTACCCGGCCGTCACATAGCATGCGATGCAACTAAAGGTACTGACCACAGAGAAGCCCACGACGCCCTGGGAAGCAGGAGCAGGTGGCACCTGCAGCAATACCGTGCACTCCCACTCCACTAGCAAGCCCTCAAAAACGTGCAAACGTGTTTGTGTTAGCAGAGAGGAAGCTGGAGAGTGACACAGCCAACTGTCAACACTGGTTACCGCAGGAGGTGGGAGTCACGGGGGACAGGACTTCACACACGGACCTGCGGCGTTGTGCTTACGACCCAGACCATGTGTCACTGTTATCATTTAACATGAAAAACAAAAGAGGGAACTTTAGAATGTACACAAAGTAAACGGGGGACTCACTCTTGGGGTGCGAAGCTGGGTAACCACCCCACGAGGCAAATGCTGCTTCAGGGTACCGGCGTGCTTTCGCGGCCACCTGCGTGCCACGAGGCTTCCGAGGAGTCGCGCCGTCCACCCTGAAATACGCGGTGACTTCCGGCGGGCGGGAAGACGAGCCTGAAAACCCGAAGCCATGTGCCGGCCCAACAGCTGAGGAATCCCGACCTCCTTCTCCTCACTCCCGCCCGTGGCTGCCTGTCGAAGGCGACCTACCTCGACCTCTTCCGACTTGGCCCCTAAATTGCATTTGTTGACCAACAGGGAGAGCGACAATCCCAACGCACGCCGGCTAGAGCGAAAGGCACCTGAGCCCGTTTTTGCTGAGTCCTGTGAACCTGACGGGCTATCAACGCCCCCCGTTTCCTCCCCACCACCTCTCAATCCCAGGGAAATGCCCACATGTCCCTCGTGGCTTCCTCCCATCCTCCAGGATCAAGGTCAAGCCTTTCCTCCCCGTGGGAACAGCTCCCTCACCAGTCCCAGTGCCCCGGTGCCCCGTCACAGGTTACTGATGTTGCCATTTATTTGGTCCCGTGCTCTTTATTCACCAAGGACCGCCACGTGGCCCTCGCACAGACGGCCGACCTTTCATGACCACCAGGTCACGCAAGTCAGTCCAGAAAAGGCTTGGGGCCAGGCAGCAGGCCACCCTCACCAGGTACACTTGAGTCTTCCTCTGTGCCCCTCACACCCTTAGAATTAGGGGCTTGGGTGAAGGGACTCCCCGATCAAGCATCGTAAGGATCGGGGCAGTTCTGACTGAGGAGGGGGACAGACTCGAGGAGCGGAAGCTGGAGAAAGTGGTGGAAGGTGGGAGGTGGGGGAAGACAGCAGAGGCTGCAGGGGAGACACGCAGGACTGCTGCTTGAACATGTGCTGGGCTGTGACGTCACCCAGCAGTCGCTCACAGCGAGTCGAAAAGGGGACTTCAGAGCAAGCATACGGAAGGTGGCCTAACGAGTTGTGCACGCGCACCCATGCACACACACACGCACGCATGCACACACACGCACATGCACGCACGCACACGCACGCACGCACACACGCACGCACACACACGCACGCACACACACGCACACGCATGCACGCACACGCACGGGTTCTGGGTGTAGCTACATCTAAACCCATTTGGCATTTGTAACAGCATTTACACAAGGATTTCAGAGCCAGTTCAATCTCAAGGTTAGAACTGTGGTACCAAATCTCACTCTCGAACTTGTGTACGGGTTAAATGTCTTTCTTTGAAGTCATGTACTATCCCACAACACACTGAGGTCCAGTTCAATTGCCCTAAAGCCGTGTTGTGCTTCCAGAGTGGAGGCGATAAAAGAAAGCTAAGCTCCTTTTCTAGAAATTCTTTGGCGTTCAGTGTTCTGGCTTGGCCAACTGACCTTCACACTGAGGAATAAACCCAAGGATGTGTGCCTTCCCACTTTACTGAGAGGAAAAGGGAGTCTCCTCGGGTTATTCGTTAAGTTTTTAAATGGCAAAGTGCAGATTTTTAAAGTTGCTCTTTAAGGATAAAAGCACTGGTAACTCTGGACCTTGAGGACAGTAGACTCTCAGTTAACCAGCACCCATGGGGACTGGCAGACGCCGGATACGTGTCCCAGGCACACGCAAGCAACCGGCACAAAAAAGCCAACGTTTATTCGGTTGCTTGAGAGTGTTGGTTGCTTGAGTTCTGGTTGACTGAGAGTCTTACTGTGTGAAAGTAATAACCGACAGGATCGCTTCAAAGGAAGCTCTATGATGCCTTTCAATTGTGCACTACCGAGTGCGTTTCCTCCTAAGTTGAAATGCCTGCGATTCCCGCCGTGGTCTTTCTGGAAGATCGCTTCTACAGAACAAAAGGCATTTCTCTGCAATTACCCGCTGGAATGTGAGGGTGCAAGGCCACTCAGCAGAGAAGCTATGCCACAGGCTGGCACCGCACCTCACTGCTAACCCGCTCACACCCGTACGCATGCGAGACCCATCCCATAGGACGGTATTACGTGTGCGCCTGGCTGGGGCGAGGAACTGAAGAATTCAAACGGCAAAACACCATCGGGGGAAAACAGGAAGTCCCAACTTTGAAAAACACTCCATCCGCCTTCTGTGCAAACCACAGAAAGATTAGACAAACTAAGTATTTGTTGACCTTGGCCGTAAATTTTGAGAAGAAATGGAGCCTTAAAATACATCTGGAATGAGATCAAGTCTCTTCACTATTTTTTTTCCCTATTTCTTTCTTTTTGTAAAATTTATTTCAGAGGAACTGCTCAGTAGCCATCTACCATCATTTTCGCATGCATCCCTGTACAGATGAGCAGAGTTGTGTGATGCTCCCATGGCTGCCACGGGTCCCCGTACAGACACACGGGGTCTCTGCCTGGCATCTTCTCATGAGTCACCTCCTTATATTTAATCCCCAGGAAGACCCAGCGAGGGGGGCAGTCTCTGTCCTTGTAGAAGATGGGGCGGTGGACGCTCACGGGGACAACTAGTCTACCCAGGGCTGGAGAGCTGTGAGCGGCAGGACTGGGACTCTGGCCTCTGAATGCAGCAGGGTGCCCGGCAGGGCCAGTGGGCCATCGGTGTAGCCCTTGTTGGCACCAGGGACGGTTTTGTGGAAGACGACTTTTCCACAGATGGAGGGTGGGTGTGGGGATGGCTTTGGGATAATTTAAACACACTGTATTTATCGTGTACTCTATTTCTATTATTTCTATTTCTATTATTATACATTGGAGCATACAATGAAATGGGTATACAACGAATCCAATGCCCCCTGATCTGACAGGAGGTGGGGCTCAGGCGGTGATGGACAGGAGGCGGGACTCAGGCGGTGATGGACAGGAGGCGGGGCTCAGGAGGTGATGGACAAGAGGCGGGGCCCAGGCAGTGATGGACAGGAGGCGGGGCCCAGGCGGTGATGGACAGGAGGCGGGGCCCAGGCGGTGATGGACAGGAGGCAGGGCTCAGGCGGTAACGTGAGTGACGGGGAGCGGCCGTGAATGCAGAGGAAGCACGGTTGCTCCAGCTATGCGGCTGGTTCCTAACAGGCCACGAACCGTACCAGTCTGGGGCCCGGGGGTCGGGGACCCCTGGTTTAGACCCGAGTTTCCCCATGTCTTAGCAGTGTGACCTCGGACACGTGACTTCACCTCTCTGGGATTCAGGATGCTTGGTAGACTAGGAGTGGTCACCCAAATCTGTGTCCTGCAGGGCAGGTTTTGGGATTAGCAGGTTCTGTGGGTGACCAAAGGGGTCACGCCACCGACCCCGTCTTCCTCTCCCAATCAGAGCACTGGACGCGCGACGTCTGGATGGTGAGGCCCTGACCCTCCCAGAGGCCCTGGCACACCCGCAGTCCAAAAACGAGCCCTGCAGACCTGCAGCGGGGTGAGAACAACCTTCTGGAATTCACTTGCTTGTTAGAATGGCCGCAGCCTGGGGAGCGATTCAAGGCCCAAACGACCCCGCGGTGGATGCATCAGCTCAGTGTCCCGCAAGTGACCATATGGCCCCAAACTGCCTGAGAGCTCATGGCTGTCCAGCCGGCGGGGAGGAAGCTGTGGCAGTCGGTCCCTGACCATGAACGTGACCCACAGGTTCCAGGAACCGTTCCCACAGCACCTTCCCCGCCGCGGCCTCGGGCCGCCGGGCCGGGCTCCTCTGGCTCTGATGGCCCCCGTCCGCCTCCCATGTGCTGTTTATAGACAAGGTCCCCAGGCTCAAAATGCCCAGCCACGCCGTCGGGAGCAGTGGCAGCTAAACAAGATCAAGCAAACTCGATCGTCCTCATCAACCCGGCGTTTCTAGAAGGAAACGTGCAGTGTGTGCGGCCGGGCACCGGTTTTCCACTGTCACGAGCAGCTTCCAGGGGGCCCGCGTGAAGCCAAACGCCCGCCCAGGCCCCTGAGATCGGGGAGAGGCGGCCCCCAGGGGAGCTGCGGGGGGGCGCGGGGTGTCAGGTGGGGGCACGTGACCCCAGGGCAGGGCGGTTCCAGGACGTGACAGGCAATAGTGACGACCTCAAGCTTGTGAGTGTGGAGGTGATGAAGGCCGAGCTGCTAGGAAGGCGCATCATGGACGAAAATAGCAAGAACATGGACGGAAACCACCTTCGTCACAGCCCCCGGGAAGAGGTCCAGGACCCATGGCCTCGGGGCTGGGAGACAGAGGTGGGAGCCAGCGTCCACCGTGAGGCAAGCACTAAGCTCAGTTTCTCTCTGCATGGACAGCCCACATCCCTGAGGGCCGGGCCTGTACCTGGGTTGCCAGTCAACGCTGGTGACATGAAAGGATGATTTCAGGGTGTCTAGCTGACTGGGTACCGTGACCACGAGCGGAAAATACTACCTGAGATGATCCATTCTCCAAGTCACAGAAAGTAAAAATAAAACAATCCTCAGTTACTACAGAGCCGAAAATAAAAGAGGGTGGACTTCCTGTCTAAGTTTAACCCATCGGGAAGGGTGATGGGCCAGAGCCTGGCTGCCTCTGACTCTGTCGGCCTTGACCCTGACACTGAAGAGTTCTGGACGTGACAAGTGTCCCGGGGACGCTGTGACTTGCTGTGGATGAAAGAGGACTCACTTCTGTCGCTCAGTCCGCGCCCCACTGATCCCACATTGTGCTGTGACAGTTCCCAGGACCCTGTGTGTCCCCAGACCTAACCTCAAGTGCCCCCCACCTCTGGGGGCTGTGCTCTGCTAAGGACTGCAGGGGGGGTCAGGACAGTGAGACCCCTGGACATCCAGCGGCATGGTCCCCCCAAAAGGCACTGCCAGCTACATGGTCTCAGAGGCCCAGGGCTCAGCCGGAGCCCGGAGCTATACAAGACGGGGGACACAGAGCAGGACACCAGGACAGAGGATGGTGAGAAGGGGCCCTGTTGCTGTCCTTGCTGTCACTGTGTCTGCTCCTCACTTGAGGCACCCAGTCCCCAGTGAGTTTTGCCCGGAGGATGGCGGGTGACACCCAACGGCCAGAGGGGTGGTGTCGGGCGGGAGGGGCCGTCCCCTGCCCCGCGAGCCCTCTCGGGGGGCAGTACGCCCTGCCCTCCTCCTCTGCTGCCAACTGCTCAACAATGGGGGGGGTGGGGTGACTGCCCACGGCGGGGAGAACGTGTTTCTCAAAGTGCAAGAAGGCATGCGCCCCACAAAGCCAAGGCTGAGCGAGCATGCACCCGCTGGGACACTTCTGCTGGGACAGACGGAAACAGCACCCGGAGCTGATTACGCTGGGGAGGAGCAGGCTCCGCGGTGGGCACGGAGTCGGGGCTCCACTCTCTCTGCTCTGTTGCCGGGGGTGGGGGGCATCTGGGAAGCCCCACGGGCTTCGGGCGGGCAGGCGTGCTGGGAAGCGCGGGCAGAGCAGCCCGTGATGCCAAGGGGCACGTTTTAGCCCCGAGCACAGAGACGTTGCAAAGCTGGAGGCGCAGCCTGCGGTGCGTCCCGGGCGCCCAGCCCGGACTGTGAACCCGCCGTGTGTGTCGGGACACACGACAGGAGGCCATGGGGTCGCAGAGAGAAGCCCTGACCCCCGACGGAAGACAGCAGGGCCAGCAGGGCCAGCACAGGGCTTTGGGGGGTGTTCCAATGAACTGCTTTTCCTCTTTCTCCCCCTAATCTCTCACTGGTTCTCCTTCGACAGTAAGGCCTTCTGCTGTCAGATCAGTTAAAAAGAACATTCCCCGGGTTTCTAAGTGCTGGACTTTGTAAATGTGCTGCACCTCCACGCTGACCCCCACCCACAGACAGCCCACTCCTGAAGGTCCCCCTGAATTATTCTTCCCACGGAGGCGATACAGTGCGCAAATACCGGAGCTTGCTACGTACGAATCACGATTTGCACCAAGGTTTGGGGACCGACCCGACTTCTTGGAAGTGGGTTCAGGTCGCATCGAGCACGCTGTGCTGGGACTTGGGAGAAAGGTGGCTGTAGCTGCTTCTGCCCACGGCGAGGCACGAGAGACACAGCTCCTCCCGTGCCCGGGCAGGGGTGCTCTTGAGTCTCCCTTTGCCGGCCTGTGAGTGTTCTGGGGTGATGGACAGGAGCGATGTGTGCTCCGCGCTGCTTGGCAGAGGGACACAAAATGCCTGGGCCCCAGCGCGCCCCAAACGTCTCCAAGGCACCTCACCCCTCACGCGCGACTCCGAGCAGCTGTGCTTTCCCGAAACGGGAATTTTCTCTGTGGCATGTTAATGGCAACACAAAATTTGGTCACTGATTTTGGAGCCCCCATCCCCCACCAGACAGCAAAATGCAGCCAGCCACAAGAGGGGGGAAGAAACCGACCTTCGGGGACAATAAAATCCGGCCGTGACCGACTCCGCACCGTGGTTCGCCGTGCGAACAGACAGCATTTTCTGCCTTTGAAAACAGCCACCATCACCACCAAATCAAAGCAGATGTGGTTTTGCTCCTAAGCCAGAGGAGGCCCCTAACGATGCTCTGTGGTTCTTACACTCACTTTAAGTGAACATGAGTCCAGAATCATGTGGAACTGATTAAAGAGATGTGAAAAAACCCAAGAAGGAGAGTGCTTGATTTTTTAAGCAAACCTTCACCCTTTTCAAACGAGAGCTGCGCATGAGGGGGTGCAAATGCCCACTGTAGCCTGAAACAGGACAGCAAACACCCTGAGACGAGCCCAGACGCCCTGGGGCTCCTTAATGGCTCTTTGGGCAACGTGATACCTTTCGGAGATCCACTTCTTGGCGCCATTTGTAGTTAAAACGACAGCGGACAGACTTCATCGCCAGAGTGGATGGCAGCTGAAAATCTTCTGTCCTTCTGACTTTTTTTACAAAGAAATTTGTATCCGTGCCTTTTGAATACATTTCGATGTGATGCATCTCAGACAACGTAATGGAAGCGTAGAAGGATATTTTTTTAAACCAGGTTGTTTAACCTCCCATCTTTCCATTGGACAGTGGAGGGTCCCTGGGTCGCCGTGTGGGATCTGGATGGCCTCTGAGGTCTTTCAATGGTGTGATTGTCATCATACTGGAATGACAGCCCGAGGCAGCTGGAGACATCAAGGTTCGCGTCTTCTGGAAGCGGCTTCAGCCTTTCTTGTTCAGGGGTTTATTCTGAGGTATGTAGTCTGCACGGGATCTCACCTTTCTTCTAACTACCTCGTTGTTTTCTATAGAAGTTTCTTCTCTGTACTAGATAGGGGCCCACATTAATTACTCGGTATGTTATCAAAGCTGGGTGTGTAACAACTTTGTCGATGGTTCTGCCCAACTGCAAAAAGTGTCCCCTACGCTTCCCGCACGAAATGAAGACAACCCTGTCCTTGGACGGCACGTGCTGCCCACTCTACATCCAGGCCAAGCCGGCCTCTCTACTGAACCAGCTGTCCCCCAGTAGGCCCTTCTGATGGTCTCTCAGCTCCAGTGGTCTATGCTTCTACGTGTCCTACTCAGCACTGGAGTAGGTACTTTGAGAAGACACAGAGAGGGTGGCCCAAAAGTAGGTATACAGTTCACTGAATCAATGAACTTCATGGCAAAAGACCGGAATTCGTGCCGCCCTGTGTGTCACAGTGTGTGGACAGGTTCGAGGAAGATTGCCACGTCCATGGAACGGTATTAAACCAAAGTAATAAACAATGTAATAGAATGCAAATAAACTATCCTGTATCCTGCTCTTGGGCCACCCTGTATAAAATGAATAGGTGATTTCTGTTCACCATTTAGGTGGGGAGATGAGGTAAACTTACAGAACTTATGCAAATGGACATACAGTCACATACAACTCGGGTGCGACTTTGTAGCCATAATTTTCAAAGCTTCTACCCTTCTGTCACTTGGGCATATTTATGTTTTAAAAACACTAGAGGTACGAGCTGCCTAATTCAATACTTGTTGAATATAAAATAAAACTATAAATCAGTTAAAGAGAATTACATCTCTCCCCCCCCCAAAAAAAAAAAACCCCAACAAAACTCTAAACCCATCGTACAATAGATTTGGGTGGGGAAAAGCAATCTCCATAAGCCAGCTGCCGCCACAGGGTTAAAGCAAGGGGCTTCAGTGTTTTAAATGGGACACTCGTCGCGACGTTAGTAATTACCATTTAATAATTATCTTGGAACCCAACAGAACACTCCCTTGGGGCTGAGCCAGATGAGCATTTGCTCCTTTAACGTCACTCGTGCCATGAGCCGAACCCCCTCCTCGGAAGGTCGGGGGGTGCTGGCTGTGGCTGTGACAGGGGGACAGAGAGGTGCCTCTGGACTCTTAGGGACAGGCAGGGCGACTTCCTGTGTGTGTTGTTCTTGGAGACCCGTCTCATGGGGACGGGCCGTGGCGGCTCTTCTGCCAAAGCTGATCTGTCTTCGGTCATCAGCAGTTTGAACTGTCCTCTTGTCACCTCTCGTGTGGAGAAAATGCCCGAAGTGACCTGATAAAGTGACAGAGGAGGAAGAATCGCCTGCAGACGGCTGCCCCCAGGAGCCCCGCGTTGTCTCAGCGGGGCAGCTCTGAACAGCACTGGCCGCCATGGAGTCAGGAGGTGCAGTTCTCCCTAAGAGGCCGCCATCTGTTACTTACTTACTTTTATTCCACGTGACGGAATGTTCCCTGCTATGTCAGCGTTACACCGACTACCACAGAGTCAGGGCCACCCGGTTAGGGACCTCTCTTCCGTGTCACTGGGTCAGCATGCTGAGTCCCTGAGACGGAGGCGTTAGCATTTCTTTATTATTGTTAGTTTTTCACTTACAACTTCCGTTGCTTTTGGTGCTTTTTGGTGGGTTCCCCGACCGGGACGCGAGCCCAGACCGTGGCGGTGCCACCGCTCCGCCCGGGGGCCCAGCTCGTCGTGAACATTGTTTACCTGGATGCCAAGGAGTGAGGAAGGGAAGCCTGTTAACATGGCTCCAGTCTTCGTGTGTGTCTTACGTGTCCCCCCGTAGGAGCCTGCGTTTCAGATGATAGCTCTCTAAAAAGCAGCCACCGTGTCCCCCAGCACAAGCCGACAGTGGCGTGGCACGGGTCAGGCGGGGGCCCGGATGAGAGGCGTGAGCTTCACCCAGACGCTCTCAGCCACCCACACCCCCGTTTTCCATGTCCAACGACCTGTCCCGGGGGGGACCGTGCAGAAACAGGCAGGACCCGCACCGCCTGGCGCTCGTTCCTCTGAGCTTCCCGGACTGCCCGGGCTGAGCCCCGGGACCACTCAGATGATGAGTCCTTGCAGGAAACTCTGGCCCCAGGGGACGTCGGGTGGGTGACTCAACAGGACGCTCCTTCCTGAGTTGGCCCGGTTTCCATGTCACCGGGAGTGGGCTCGGGGCTCTTGCCGCCCAAACAGAATTAGGATCTGAAACAGGAAGTCAGTTTGCGGACGCCAGCTGAACCGCAGCCACAGACACGGTCGCTGTTTTGGACATCTGGGGACACTGCTGCCCATTAGTGTGACCGTCAGGGGCTGTGTGCCGCCAACAGCTTCTGGACCCCGTCCACGGGAGGGGGAGACGCAAGATGCAACTCGGGGTTTCACGGGACCGGAGACGACCCGTTATAAAAGCACGTCGCCGATTAACTTTAGAAACGTCAGGCGGAAGGGTGCGGAGCATCCGATGGCACAAAGTCGGCCCCGGGTGACCGTTCACGGAGTTTGCGTTTGGGCCACCGAGGTGGGAAGCTAATTACGTAACCGTAAATTCAGGGCCGGGCTGCTCACGGCGCTCAGCACGTTCACGGCTCAGGGCTCTCTTGCGACACCAGGAAACCAGAGACACACGTGCATGTTTATCTTCCACTTCCTGTGACCTCGGAGGCCAGCACGTGTCCGCCCTCAACCCCCCAACTTCCTGTTCTACCGCGAGCTTTCCGTTTCCAAGTCACAAAGTCTGCAGCAGGAAAACAAGGACCAGGTCACACCTGCGGAATCACGGTCACTGTCGTGCCTGTTGTCCACCCAGACTCCTGGATGCCAGGTTCGACGCGACCACGTCCACGGCGAGCAAACGTCATTTTACAGAGAGGCACGACTTCAGCGCGAGCCCGGCGAGGTGAAGACAGTAGTGGGAAACGGAGGGACGCTTAGACGAGTCCCGTCCCTGCGAGCCCAGCCTCCCAAGTCAGGGGACCTCGCTGCCCCGAGCGGCACCCTGATCCGCGGCTGCGGCCGGTCACGGCACAGCCACTGGGCTTTCGAACGTCTCAGCTCGGCCGCTCGTGTCCTTGCTCCCAGAGAAGGAAAAGGCGGCCCCGCGACGGGCGGGGACAG
>PVJL010013006.1:0-34264 GCA_004026885.1 Lyroderma lyra | reverse complement strand
ATTGGGTTGTTTGTTTTTTTGTTGTTAAGTCTTATTAGTTCTTTATATATTTTAGATATTAGACCCTTATCTGATGCGTTATTTGCAAATATTTTCTCCCATTCAGTTGGCTGTCTCTTTGCCTTGTTGATGGTTTCTTTTGCTGTGCAGAAGCTTTTTAGTTTAATATAATCCCATTCATTTATTTTTGCTTTTACTCATGCAGTTATTTTACCCTCTTATCTTCTTGGTCAAAATAGAGATCCTTACTTTTATGCTGCTCCAGAATTTAGGTCCTCACCCCCTGTTCCACCTTTGGTCACTTTGGAGGTTTTCCTCACATTACTTTCTTCTGTATTTGCATATCCAGCAGCTTTCTTTTCTGTTGCCTCCACTATCTGATACACTCTCTCTGAGAGAACATACAAAGTGTCTCTTGACTGCCTTGTTTCCATGCTCTTTAGATATTTAATAACTTAGCTTAAAGCTTGAAGTGTACAAAAATTACTTTCAAATTTTCCAAGAAATTTTTCAATAATTTTTGTAAAAATATCACCTATATTGCCAGCTCTTGCCTAAAGAGTTCAAAGAGAAATGTTGCACTGTTCACCCTATGGTAATAGTCAATACCACCTATCTTCTCAAGTCAGTCACTCTGTGTGAAACAATACTTCTTTCCTCATTTCATTCTATTGAATTGTTGGCTGAAGTTGCTTTCATTGCAAGTTTGTTGTAACTTCAACAAAACTGATTATTATATTCCAGGGTATTTTTAATATGGATATCATTATTGATTTCTAGAGTTACACTTTTTACTCAGCATAAATAAAATAATTTAAAAACTTACATACAGATATTCAATTAGTACTACTGATATATAATGTACATCCTTATTTTTCCCTTACAAATTTTGGCAAAAAGGTACTTATTATACCCTGCAAAATAAGGTATAGAAATGTTTTAAATTCTTTTATGCCTATGTGTTAAAAGTGTTATATAAAATTTCTTTTAGAAAACATGTTAAAATCTGGGCAAAAATTTTTATAATACAAAATCAAGTACCTAAATATAAACAAACAATAATTACATTAAAAATTACATAAAAGATTATTTTTTCCTGACTTTTTTGATGTAAAATGTGGGTACACATTATACATGGGAGCACATTATTCATTGTAAAATATGGTAGTGTGATTATAGTGATACAAGAAAAAACAATTATTAATGTCAAACATGTGCTCCTCAGATGGGGAATAAAGAATCTTTAGTACAGGGCATGCACCAAATAAAGTAATCAGAGAAAAATATAAAGCATGTAAATTTGTCCAAGAAAAGCTAATAGATAATTCAAGGAAGACAAGAAATGCCTGTTACACATTTAGATAATTGTCAATGTTTTTCATGAAAGTAAGAAAACCAAAAACTGCTCAGGGAAACTGCAGCTCATCTTGCCAAAAATACCCTCCTTAGTTCCCCTGTAGACTTTATATATAGAAGACATTAAAAGTTTTTTTCAAATAATATATATTTCAGATAGTTGACAGACAATAATAAATATATTTCTCTTCATTTCTTCATTCAAAAGTAAGAATTAATAGCTTTAAAAATGCATATACATCACCAACTTTTATCAGGTTGACTTAAATATGGTTAGGGAATAAAGTGATTGTCATTGCCAAGGTTTCCAGGCAGCTCAGGTTTCAGCAGAGGTACACCCAGTCACAAACATATGCAGAGCTGACATAGGGGGCCCACAAACATACCAACAAGCAACTTACTTCATTGCACCCCTGGGGCTATATATAGTATTCATACAAAAGTGGCATCTGGCCACATATGCCCAGTAGCAGTTGTTTGTTTTTTCATGGTTATGTAAGGCAGTACATGTGTAGTAAATGTCAACCCCAGGAATTCCTCAACCCCAGACATGGACTGATTATGCCAAAGTCAAGCCTGGGCAGTGGGCCTGGCTTTACCACTTTGGGGACTGACACTCCACCCCTATAGGACCACCGCATGGGACTTTCCCCATAATGCATATTCTTGAGCCCGCAGCCCACAGCAACAATATAGGACATAACAAAAGACTACCAGACTGCTAACGATAATCGCTAGAATCATTAGTATCCACAACCAGGTGAATTCTAAAGATTTCCACGAAGAGTTTAATGAGTCCTCTGTGGAGGAGGCAATGGCTTGTACCTCCATGATCATCTTGAACAGGGCGGTCTGAATATTCTCAGCATGATCTGGGATACATACACAATATTCCACATTTAAAACAGCACAGGTGCCACTTTGGGAGGCTGTCAATAAATCTAAAGCCATCTGATTTTACAGCACAACTTTATGCATTTGTGCTGTTTCATCTAATAACAAATTTAAGTCTTGTTTAGTAGCATTAAGGGCTTAAGCTGTGTGCACTGCTAAAGTTTCTACTTGTAATTCTATATCTAGGACAGCAGCTCTGGGCAGGTCCAGTGCAAAAGGTTAGAACCACCAAGTGGCTCTATATTGACAATGTCAGCAGTGATACACAGTACCCTATTAGTATGCAATTGAGGAAGGTTCACCAGTACTCAACCAGCAATGTAAGGGTGACCACATGTACATCAGCCAGTCCAATTTGCAGGTAAATAAGGCCATCCATAGTGTCCACTAACCTAGATGTATCCAGCTGGAACGCTATCTGTGGGATGAATGCCAGCATATCTGGCTCCATTTCACCAAGTGCAAGGGTTCAGAACATGGGAAATATTTTGAAACAAGGGTGGGGGCACCCAACCAACAATGCAGTTAACAGGTGAGTGATGTTGTGCTATACATACTGGAACTTATTCCCATAGTTCCACATGTTCCCCCAGCACCCAACCCCACACATTAGTCATTGCATAACAAAACAGAGGGGGTTGGTTATTATGGTCCTTGCAGAGCAAATTGTCCACTGCCCAGCGATGTTTGTCCCACTAAGCAGTGTTGTTCCATATATGTAACCATGTCCAGTAATTAAGACAATACAGGTAAATCCACCATGGAAGTCCCTCAGCTTCCTCTACCAGTATTTCTATGCAGTTCCAACAGTGGGAAACATTATGCACCTGAGCAAAAGTATGTGTCCAGGACAGGATACTATTGCCTGCCATTAGCCTGGGCGGTAGGACAAAAAAGACAGTGACACCATTAAAAGATCTTTACTCTCAGGTAAGATATATGCAACATTTTGTGACATTTTGTGACAACAATGTGGTCAGTAAGGGCTTTGCCCCTAGCCTATTGTACCAGACTTGTTACCCAAGATTTTTAGGCCAAACTACTCTAATGGGGTAATGGAATACAAAAGAAGAAGCCAGAGAACAAGGACAAGTATTCCCTGTAGTATAGGTCCTCTGGCCCTCTCTGGCATGGTCACATGCACAGAGAGCAGTCAGTGCTCCAAACATGGTTTCAAGATCAATTCTTCCTTGAGTCAAACACCCCAAGGTTCTATTAGAACCAGCCAAGATTCATGGGAGTCCTGGGTGGTCCAAGGACATGATCATGAGGCTTGCTTTCCCAATGAGTCAGAAACAGGAAGGAGTAGAGACCCATTATATATTTTTGGCACCAGGTGTGGGTTAGCAGAATTAGGACGTATTCTCAAAAAATGGGGTGAACCATGAACAACTTTCTCTAACCGGGACAGACCAGTACATTTAATAGCCTGGGTTGTTCATTTAATAGCCTGACTGCAATGTGCAGATTAGTCCTCCATTTGCATAGAATGGGGCCCAGGAGCTTTAATTTTTTCTTTAATGAACCATTATATCATTCTACCATACCTGTGGCTTGGGGTAAGTTAGGTACATGCAGCTGCCAATCAACATCATTCTGATGAGCCCAAGCCTGCACTTTGTGTCTGGTAAAGTGAATGCCTTGGTCACTGCTAATTACCAGAGGAGTCCCATAGGCAGCTCTCAGCTGATCAAGTACAGCAAGGGTATGTACTTGGGTGGCTGCAGCCATGAGCCAGGCACATCCTAACCCAGTTCCTGTATCTACTGCTGTGAAGGCATATTGACAACCATGATCTGTCAACAAGGGCCCGGTGTAGTCCACCTGCCACTCCTGAAAGTGCTGCCCACCACTCGGTATAATACCCAGTCCTCACAGGGGGTGGTGCTGGTGGGGGTGGTGTTTTGCACAACCCTGGCACTCTTGCACAGTCTGTTGACATTGTGCCCAGGTCAAGGACATACCCCATTGATGAGCTACCTGTTCCATGGTTCAGGCTCCAACATATCCCAGCTTGTGATGTAGCCAGGGACCTGGCTTTCCTGGGTGGGACAGTAACTGACTTTTCCTCACTTGAGCAAGAGCTTCAGCAGCACCATTTCCAGGCACTTTTAAAGGATTATGTCCTGGAACATGGTAAATAGTGGCCCCTTCCTGGAGACCCTGTTTATACAAGTTTTGCCAAAGAGCCCTCCCCCACAAAGGATGGCACCGTATCAGCCAATCTTGGGTTGCCCAGTGAAGGAGCCAGAGTGGCAATCCTTTGTATACTGCCCAACTATGCATACAGACATGTATGGGACCTGATACATTCATCAGCACTAGCCACATAGCCCTCAATTCAGATTGTTGACTGGATTGTCCAGTCCCTGTCTCACCAGGATTCATCTGTAGAGGGCTGAATTGCCACAGCCACCCATGTAGTCAGTTGTCCTTAGCTGGAGTCATCTGTATGCCAGGTATCTGCCAGGATAGGTGCTTGCTCCTCTAAGTAGGGAATACCCATAGATATTTCAGGGGTTTTTTTTAAACAAAAAACCTTTAAGCTCTATTAATAATTCTGAGAATACAAAAGCTGGCGCAGTTAACAAAAGCATCAAAAGCTAAACATCTCTTTTGTGAAAAAATAAGAAATATTTTAATAAAAAAATCAAAGATTGAAGGAAGAAGAAAATTTTCTGAACAGCAGCTGGTGTAATCAGCCCTTCGCATCTGCAAATTCCACACCCCTGGATTCAACCAACCACGGAGCAAAACCACAGTAGACTCCCCACTAGCTGGAACTCAAGCAACCAGGAAAAGAACTGAAGACATAATACATTTATGCAGCATGGACGCCCATTAACTGAGAGTGTACTTACTATACATTTATCTGGCATCTACCAATCCCCATGGCTGCTGCTTAACTGAGAGTCTACTGTATTTAAAAAAAATTCCAAAAAATTGATCCTAAATAATACAGAGTAACAACTATTTACAGAGCATTTACATTATATTAGGCATAATAAATAATTTGATCATCTAAAGCACACAGGAGGATGTGCACGGATTATATGCAAATACTATGCCATTTTATGTAATGGAGTGCACATCCTCAGATTTTGGTATCTGAGAGGGATGAGGGTGGGTGGATACAGAGGAAGACTATAATTTCTTCCTAATTTGTATCACTTAAGTGAAAAATACATCATTAAATAAAAACTCATGTGATATTTATAAAATAGAGATAAGAAGGAAAAAACCTTCTAAATATCATGGTCTTCCATCTGTTACCTCGTTCCCAATCTTCCTGATCTGCACCAACTAAAAATGTGATTCTAGTTCACTTCAGTTGAAAGCTTATCAATTAAGTCATCAATAGTGTAAATAAGAAGCTGAATGTCCGCTTTTACCTGCATTCGGTGATCACTCTCTTTTCGGAGGATGACATCTACGTCCCTGCTGACCAGTCGGTCAGCAACCTGCACTGATGTGTGCCAAGGCACGACGTCATCCTTCATGCCATGGAGCAATCTGATAGGGCAGGTCACAGGAATAGGACTGTGTAACAAGCAGTGGAGTTCAGCCTCTTTAATGAAACTGTACTGAATGTGATAAACTCCTTCTTCGCTGTATTTTGATGGCATGCTCCACGTGCCTTTCATCTCTATTTCCTTTTTCACCCCAACAGGAAGCTCATTAAACTGTGTCACGAGGCCATCGACAGCTGTAGCTATACCAATAAGAGCCGCGACCTTTTGCGGCCTTGCAATTGCAGCATGAAGCATAAGCCATCCCCCGAGGCTAGATCCCACCAGTATCTGTGGTCCTTCAGCTACATCATCAATTATAGAAAGAACATCTTTTCTCCATCTTCCCACTGTACATTCTTGTAAGTTACCATCTGAATTTCCAACTCCCGAATAATCAAACCTGGGAGCCACCGTGGCGCCTGCTCAGGCTTGGGTGCAAGTAACGCACTGAGGCCACAGTGGAAGGCGAAGGCCATCCAGCCCCACATCCGACAAGGATCCCGAACAGCCACAGCCACCCAGCTCAACCTCGCCATCTTCCAATATTTCAGTTTTCATCTGGGGTATGACTCTTCTACTTGAAATTCTATAGGTCCTAACAAGGCATGCAGTTGATCTGATAAAGGATTGGATGAGAAGCAGGCCCTCTGATCTAATTAGGCCCCCTATTTTGTCCAGGTAGGGGTTTGGGCTACCCCTGTCCATGGCATGCACAACCAAGACTGCAACCAGGTCTCTACCAGATACCTTGATTGGATGTTTACAAGATTAAAACCTGTCATGGCCTCACAGACCTAAAGGGCAGCATAAATAGCAGCTAGCTGTTTCTCTATAAGGGAATAACAGGCTTCCACCCTTTCCATAATTGAGACCAAAAACCAATGGGCAATTTACGAGTCCCATGTTTCTGCCACAAGCCTCATCCAAACCCATTTTAATAGTGTCATCCACTGACATCATTAAAGTAAATGGTAGGGTGGTTTCAACCACCAGTAGGTTTGGGATTGAACCACTGCCTGCTTGGTGGCTTGAAATGACTATTCTATCTCTGAGGCCCAATTCCAAGTAGCCCCACACTGTATCAGGTCATGTAAGGGGTGAGTAAAAGTGGCTAAATGAGGAATAAACACCCTCCAATAGTCTAACAAAACCAAAAGTGTCTGCAATTGCTTCACTGTTTTGGCCGGGGATATATCTGTATTTTATCTATGCCTGCCTCCAGCATAACCTTACTCTTACCCAACCAGACAACTCCCAAGAATTTGACAGGCAACCCAGGCCATTGGACCTTGTCTTCATTGATAGCTCACCCCCAGGTTTTGAAGGCTTCTCATAGACTGGTGGCTGCAGTCTTGAGCTCTGCAAGAGAATCAGAATTTAACATGATATCATCTATATTGGAACAGACACACCTCAGCTGGCTTCTGCCAGGTGGCCAAGTCCTGAGCCACCAGTCCATGGCACAGGGTGTACCTGTGCAGATATCCCTAGGGAAGCAGCATGAAAGCCCATTCTTATCCTTCCCATGTGAAGGTGAATTGTTTTTTACTCTCTGGCTCTGTATCTATTCAGAAAAATGTGTTTGCCAGATCCACAATATAGTGATAATGTCTCTGTTCATGGATGAGTTTGTCCATAAGATCTATAACATTGGACACTGCTGCATGCAACAGGGGTGTCCATTTTTCAGTTCTGGACAGTCCGCAGTCATTTGTCAGGAGTCGTCAGGGTTTTTCACTGGCCATGTGAGAGACTTATAAGGGCTACACATTGAGTGAATTATCTGGGTTTCTTCAAGCTTGAGAATGGTATGGACAATCGCTTAATGCCCTTCTGGTAGCTGACATTGCTTTATATACACACCACAGGTAGCCTGGGCCAATACCAAGGGGGCATGATGGGGGTACCCCCAAACAATAGTCTTTACCACTAGATACACATGTGAAAATCTCTCATTGTTGTCAAAATCACCAATCCTTGCAGCACATCCACCCCTAGAATATATTCTACAATGGGGGAGACATAGACTTCATAGTCTTGTGGAGGCAATTGCCCTATGCTCAGGGTCACAACACCTTGTTTGACCCGTATCATCCATCCAGCCTCCATATCCCTCCATGGTGACCGTAAGACTGCTAAAGTGATCCAGATTTTCACAGAGCAAGGTGCTATCAGCTCCAGTGTCCACAAGAACTAGTACTGGCTGCACATTATGGGGGTACCAATAAATAGCAAGTTCAACATGTGGCCTTCATTCTCCTGGGTCCCCCCTCAGCTGGGTACCTCAGCCAGACCCCTCATCTGGGTATAAATCAGTCAGTCTCAACTCCCAAATTGGGAGTGTAACAGCGGGCAGAGGAGTAAACTGCTGCTCAGTTTTCAGGTGTTTCCACAGAGCCAGCACCACTCCTATAGGCTGATGCTCTATTTTCTCTGTGGCTACTCACACAGCTAATAGATCAAACCACATCTGCTTTTGGCTCACTCTTACTGCAGACTGAATTGCACCCTTGTGAGCTCCTTTATTTTCTGGGCATCCTTTGGGTGGAGACCCCTTGGGGCCCTGTAGTGGCCTCACCTGACCAACTTTTATCTTTTGGTTTACTTCCACATCCCCCAATTGAGCTAATGTAGGTTTTATTTTATTCACTTGCCGATCTACATAGGGAGCCAGAAGAGCCACCACAGACTGAAAAGTTCCCGGCGGTCCTGACACTAGGATGATGTCCTTCATCCGAGTGGTAAAAACGTCCTCATCAGGGCTATTGTAGTGTATCTGAAACATCATCTCTTCCATGCCCATCTCTTGTGTAGTTTGCACTAGGTCTGAGTATGTGGACCAGTTGTTCAAAGTGTCAGGCAATTCACCAGCATCAGACCAAACCTTTAGGGCCACGGCCATTAACCATTTGATCAGGGAATGATTCCTTGCATCATGTTGGTATAGGCAATATTTTGTAAACTTTGCTTCAAGGAGGGGAGTACTATAATGGAGGCCAGTTGGGACATTTCATCAGGAAACAGCTCTGTTCCTTTCACCCCTTGTCCCATAATACCAATAGTCAGCCTGCTGCTGTTTCCCCAGCTTTTTGCTGTACCTGATTTGTCAATTCCATTAATTCAGTAGGTGAGTACTGTCATTGTCATATGCTGCTTAGCCTAAAGGGTCCCCTGTGGCTGACCCACTGGCCATTGGCTGCTTCAACTCAAACTTCTGTTGCACTAAGGAGTGAGCTTGCAATATAGATATCGGGTTACCTTCCCTAGAGGACTGAACAGACTCCTCTGAGCCCTGAAGCATACGTTTAGCAGCTTCCAGGAGCTCTTCCAACGTTTCTTCCCAACAGTGCAACTGGCGTACCTGTTGAGCTTGCTCCTGCATCTCCCAGCTGGTGTGCCACAGCACTACCAGAAACATCCAGGCTACCCGCCGGCAGCCTCCCAGTGTGTGGGGAGAAAATTTGACTCCATGGGTTTCAGGGCTTTCTTGATTTGCCCATGTGTTGCCTAATCTCATCCCAGTCTTCTGGAAATGTCCATTTTGCCAGATACATGGCCACTGGGTACCAAAGAAAGGTGGGAGAAGTGCGGGAGGTAGTACACACCTCATGCTGCACACTATGCCAAATGCCATTGCCAAGGTTTCTAACCAGGGCAGGTTTCAGGAGTGTTACACCCAGTTGGAAAAACACGCAGAGCTGACAAAGGAGAACCATAAACACGCAAACAAGCAAGCTACTTTGCGCATCTGGGACTATATATACATATTCAAACAAAAGTGGCATCTTGCTGCATTTGCCCAGTAGGGGCTGTTTGGTTTTTTATGGTTATGTAAGGCAGTGCACATGCAGTAAATGCCAGCTCCAAGAATTCCTCAACCCCAGATATGGACTGATTATTCCAAGGTCAAGCATGGGCAGCCAGCCTGGCTTTAACACTTCCCAGTGGGCTTGGTTGTAATTCTTTACAGTTGGCTTGGCTTTAACCCTTTGGAGACTGACAGTGATGATATACCAAAGAGCATAAATTCATGAAAACCTCATGTGCATCACAGAAGAATACCCTACTCAAAAATTATTTCAAAATTAGAGGACAGTTTTTCACAACACACAATGCCTCCAGTTTTCCTAATTATAGCCCCTCAATAGACACTCCTATACCTAATAAAAAGAAGTAGTCATAGTTTAAAATGGAACATCTTTTTTAGTGATCTCTTCCCTTTAATAAGCATTGAAGAATTTTTTTACGAACATCAACAAAACTAAAAGATTATATTTAATTTGTGGAACCAACAACAGTTAGTCATGTAATGTCTTCTCTTCTGGTTATTGGATGCCCCTGACCATTGATAGAATGTGAAAAGTTCATGAGGGATCAAGAAATCCAAGTTGGAAAGTTTATTCCAAGAGAGATGTATGGGCATGGCAAATTAATGTAGCAGGGTCCAAGGCAAACAGTTGCCCTGAACTTTAGGTTAACTCTTCTTATACAGGAAAAGTACAGGCAGATTTTTCAATGTCAAGATGTGGTCACCTGTAAAACATCACACGTAGAATCAGGGCCACAGTAAACTTTTCCTTGCAGCTGGCCAAACTCAGGTAAGCTTGTTTTCCAAGGTCAGGCTCACTGTTAACAAAGCACTAGCCATATCAGTTCTTTTATTTTGTAGCTGGCCAAGCTCAGCTAAACTTGGTTGCTGCTAGCACCCTCAAGTTTATTTTTATTAACTCTTTCCCTGTCTAATCATTATTATCTGCACAAATTTACAGTCCCTTCTTGAGAACATGTGGGACACATAAAAACAATTTCTATGCTGAATTTAATTTAACATCTAACTTTATTTCAACTTTCAAACTTAATTAAAACCTGTCAATGTTACTGTGAAGAATCAAATATCAATGAAATAAGTGTATCATCTTTTAGAATTTTCCTAAGAAAAAGCAAAAGAAAAATCAGGATTTACCAAGCAAAGGACTAACAGAACTTTGAGTAGAATAAAAGTGTTGAGCTAAACAGGTGTTTTGAATTACCACGTTCACTAAAGCACAATCCTTTATGTAAGTGGTATCTAACACTTTGGCTTCCCTGGGTCACTTTGGAAATAGAATTGTCTTGGGCAACACATAAAATACACGAATACTAACAATAGCTCATAAACTATAACAAAAAATGCCAAAAATTATCAGCTTATTTCACAACATGCACTCTTTTTTCACAGGAATGATGCATTACATGAGGGAATTCAAAGGGCAGCAGAATCAGCTAGATGGACATCAGTGTGCCAGGAAGTCAGACTGGCTGGCTGAGACCCAGTGCCCCACAAATAACCCAGGAATGACTGATGCCAATGTTGTGTTACTGCCTTGGGGATTCGCCATCCCTCTTCATGAAGTATTTTTTTAAAGACGATTGGATGCACTTCCTAATATTCATGTTTCTTTCTAGATCTGTTTATTTACCTTCTCATTTTGTGGGAGAATGGAATCTAGACTCCAGTCATTGACACAAAGTATATTAACCATGGCTTAGTTTTGTATTTCCTACTGCAAAGTTATATATAGTGCACGAAAATCGAGGTGAAACTATGATAGTGATAAGAAACAGAATAATATTAATATTTAGTATTCTACATAAACATGTAACACTGATGTGGAACCTCATGAGGTTTATGGAAAAAATATCAAGCAAAAAACTAATACACAGTACCAAAAATGAGGAGAAAAATTTGGGGAAATTCTAAATTAATTCACATTACATTGAAAAAAATTAATGCCTTTATCTTATCTGATAAGGCATCATCAAATTAACGTGGGCAATATATTCATATGTTCATAAGTCAGTAGTGCTCTTTAAAATTTATCATCATAACTCTTACCATAAATTTATTATATTGTATGACAAATGATGCTGCTAAAGGAAATAGCAGTCATGACTTGGAAGGTACTCTGCAGACCACCTAATCTACTCTCCTTATGTATAAAGGAAGAAACCAAGGTCCAAGTGCATGCATGGACTGCAAAAGCCCCAGGCATCCTTACCAGCTAGTGACTCACTTTTACCCCTGGCCTGTTCAATGCTCTTGACTTGCCAAGGCCACTTGGTCACTACAATAGTCAGTCTTAGAAAATGAATTCTCAGTAGGTCATATGAAGGCACTAACTTTAGCATAGTAAATTGTTGCTCTATACAGGACACACTCAGTGCATACTCAATCCTCTGTTTTGAATGCTCAGAAGCCCACCCACATCATTCCTCACACCTACCAGGTTATCAAAGGAATGAGTATTCTATATACTGTGACCCTATTCCCTGGGCACCAGAATTTCCGAGTTTCTACCATAACTGCTTGGTTTAGGGCTAGTGCCAGTTCCAAGCAGGTACAGTGAATCTTCTTTAGAGGGTTAAACTTGGCACCGTTGTGCTGGACTCCCCCTACTATGGAATGATGAAACATAAATGAGAACAGTAGTCAGCCACTTCTACATTTTGGCCTCAAGGAGGCAGAGGTGCTGACCAGACACAGAAATGAGAAACAGTGATGTGTGGAAAACATCTGTAACCTGGGTTCTCACCATGCCACAGGCTTTTGTCTCCAGAGTACACTCCAGAATTCTAAAAAGAAAGCCCCCATTTTGCCAGAATTGGGTATAATATTTAAAAATGTAATAACCCAGGTAAAACTTCTAATCTCATGATCAGCCTTTCTGAGGAAACTGATAATCCTGGCAGTGCACAACAACATGTAAACAAATAACAATCACATCTGAAAGTCAACTCTATAGTGGACACAAGAAAGAAACAATTTTTTTAGGTTGTTGGCAAAGGACCCACCTCTGGTCTCTTGTCATACCTCTCAGTGAAGACAATTACTGTTCACAAATGTAGCTGGAGAAGAAGCCCAGAAAAGTAGGGGAAGAGAAGGAAAGGTTGTTATTAACTTGGGCTTTTGACTATCTTCTTACTTTAAAAAATAATCCAGATAATCTTACATAAAGATTTTATTCTTTCACATCCCACAAAAGAACTTAAATCCATGTTAACAACTCGTATTTTACTGACATTTTGCTTCTAGGTATCTTGTACTCACCTAAAAATAGAGTGTGGTTTTAAGTACACTCATTTTCCTAACAAACAGGCTTGAACTCTTACAGACAAAAAGCAGGTAAGTTTGGGTGGCAAAAAAATTAAGATCATCCCTACATCAGCTGAGAAACAACTGGTTGGAATGTCATCTCTTTGTCAGACAGTAAAAACTACAGTGTACATCCTGAATTTCTAACATGGAAGGGACACATTTTCTTTTGCTTTTGAATCCAAGCAGGGGTAAGGAGCCAAGTTGGTCTTTCTGGAATTTCCAGGAAGAAGTATGTTCTTTACATCCACCTGCAGAGTAGAAGAGTTAGCAACTGTTAAATATGCTTATTAAAGAGAGATGAAGATAATCTAGTCTAATCAATACTGAGAGAATTCAGCTGATGAAGCCTTCTCTTTAATTACTGTTTCTAACTAGGTGATTGAGTAGAACTGCCACTTTTCTTACAGAAAAGATACAGCAGTATTTTTTAAAAGTGCATGAAAGATGACTGGGCTAAAAATTCTGACCCACAGTTGATTTGTTTTTCTTTTAAATAAGTTAACAATTTAGTTACTTGCACTACAATTTTTTTTCAGAAAAAAGATTGAAACCTGCTTTTAAAGGAGGCTTTATTGCTTTTAAAGGTAGATTGGAAAGAACAAGTGTTCATAACACTTTAATAGCACTGTATCTTGAGCTCTAAGGAGCCTAGTAGGAGTATGCATGTTTACCCATATGCCAGTCAGGAACATGCCACAGTGAGGGATAAACACATTCTGTCTTTCAAGAGACTTAGAATATATATACACACACACACACACAGAGACACACACATACACACACACACACTGTGTGTGTGTATGTGTGTGTGTGTGTGTGTGTGTGTGTGTGTGTGTGTGTGTGTCATTGCCAAGGTTTCCAGACAGGGCAGGTTTTGGCGGTGGCACACCCAATTGAAAAAACACACGCAGAGCCGACATGGGGACCATAAACACACCAGCAAGCAAGCCACTTTATTGCACACCCAAGACTATATATATGTTTTCAAACAAAAGTGGCATCTTGCCGCATCTGCCCAGTAGCAATTGTTTAGGTTTTCATGGTTACATAAGGCGGTACATGCGCAGTAACTGTCAGCCCCAGGAATTCCTCAACCCCAGACAGGGACTGATTATACCAAGGTCAAGCCTGGGCGGCAGGTCTGGCTTTAACCCTTTGTAGTGGGCTTAGCTTTAACCTTCTGGGGACTGACAGTGTGTGTGTTTCTAATTTACATAACATACATGTGTCACAATTTTGTGAAAGATTTGGGGACACAGATAAAATATGAAAGGGGCATTAGGAGGCATGAGTTAGAGTTGAACATGAATTCCTAAAATTTTCAGGTTGAAGAATTCTATCTTAAACCCCCGCTGGATCTATATAATGTGGAATAGAATAACACAGAGCAAATGACAATAATTTAGTGTGCTTTACTAAATGGGAAAAACAATGTGACTGGGGAGATAGTCGACAAAAATGCTTCTTCCCACAACTAGGAACCTCATTTTTCTTCCAAGGAACAAGGGAATTGTCCTTGAACAGTCACAGATAACAGGAGTGTGGAGCCTTTCTGCATGTGCCTATGGTGGAAGCTAGCAAATTGAGCCATAGTAAATGACCCAATAACTATAAGCTACTGGTAATAAGTATATGTAAACTAACCCTATGGGATTTTAGGCAATAAAATCTCCATTGAATTACAGGGGAATTTAGCCTTGGCCCTGGAAGCAGAGTGCAAAGAAAAATAATAAAATTAGTCTGTGAAAAGAATGAAAAAATGATGTACCAAAAAAAGTCATTTAGAAGATAAAAATAAAATACCAATAACAACATGTCAGACAGATCTTTACTCACATTTAACCATCCTTATTTAAAACGGCTTCTCTATTCATCTTTTAAGGCTGTTCAGATTAGATCTCTGTCATTCTCAAAGCCATCCTGAAAGATTCTAGCCCAGAATGATCTTCAATGTAGTCTCTGGGACTCTGCAGAGCATTTAACAGATCAATCAGTGTGTTTATATGTATCATTTTTCTCCCTTACTGCAAGGTTGTATCTTAAAATACATTGAGCAAAATACAATAAAATAATTAGGTATCATATATTGAATGATACCATATAGAGAAAATATTCAGACAAGTAAAAAACAAAACTAACACTGATATTAAAAGAGGTGGCAGTTAATTCTTTAAACCTGCATAAAAAGAAGACAAGATGGCAACTGGAGAGGAGGTCCTTAATGCCTCTCCCAGAAAACACAATTGAACAGCTGTCCAGGAGCCAAGAAAGAGGACCCTGAGTGATAAAACGGCTGTTGAGAAATCCACAAATTGCAAGTAAACACCTGAAGGTTGGCGAGAAGTGGGCGAGTCGGGGAGAGGAAGAGAGCAGAGACAGACTACAACAGGACATGATCCCTGCTGACTATTCGGAGCGGCGCAGTCTGGGGGAGGGGAGAGAGACTGGAGAGCTGGGGACGGAGTTTGGGGAGCCA
Source organism: Lyroderma lyra (assembly GCA_004026885.1). Classification (NCBI taxonomy): domain Eukaryota; kingdom Metazoa; phylum Chordata; class Mammalia; order Chiroptera; family Megadermatidae; genus Lyroderma; species Lyroderma lyra. The sequence continues at coordinate 18,891 of PVJL010013006.1, read as the reverse complement.
GCCTCTGGAACTTTTGAGTGGTAGAAGGTCTGAGCAAGGACTCTGAACTGCAAAGAAGGCACCGCAGCTCTAAGCCCCCTGGAGACCTACACAGGGCTACAGTTCCTGTTCCCACCCCGCTGCAAAGGCGACCCTGCTGTCTCAGGCCAGGCCCACAGATTTGGACTGATGGAGTGTGCACTTCTTCGTGAACCCCAGGGTTCTGAAAGCAGTGTGACCTCATAGACAGCCAGGTGGTGAATCAGGGCTGGGAAGAAAGACTGATTTGATAGCATTCACCCGAGCCAGCAGAAACAAGCCTTGAAACAGCTTCCCCAGCAGAGGGCAGAAGGCAGAGCCGCCTTTGGAACACCTTTTGTTGGCCTCTCCCCACGATATATGCACATAGCCTCCAAATGCAGTAGGAGATTAGAAACAAGAAACAAACATCCCCCTCTCCCACAAAACTTGACCCCCAGTGCCACCTAGTGTCTGCCCTACAGCAAGACACCACAAAAGCAATAATCTGGGCGCTGAACATAAAGCCCTCATGTCAAAGAGGAAGAACCCAGCGGACAGGATGAATTCCTTAAAAACTAAAATTCCTCAGAAAGAACATGAAATTTATCCAGAACACAGCTTGTTACAAATGGAAAAGTCTCATTTAAGTGACGGAGATTTTAAAACAGCCATTCTAAAGGCTGTGAGAGAAATGAGAACCTATTGGCCGAACACCATAGCTGAGATAAATAATATAAAAAAGGATATAAACGACATAAAAAAGGATCTCTGTGAACAAAAAGAACAATTTAACAAAGAAATTCGAAACATAAGAAAGATTGAGACGGAAATACGAGAAATGAATAATATGATAAAAGAAGTGAGAAATTAAATAACTGCCATAGTAAATAGGACCAACCAGATGGAGGAAAGAATTAGTGATATTGAAGATCAGAACATGGAAACAGCTCAGAAAGAGGAAGAGAGGGAATATAGAACCAAAAGGATTGAAAGAACTCTGCAAGAACTATCCGACTCCATGAGACAAAACAACATCAGGATAATAGGAATAGAAGAAGGGGCAGAGCAATCTACAGAGAGCATACTCAAACAAATTATAGATGAGAACTTTCCAAACCTATGGAAAGATCTGGAACCCCAAATTAAAGAGGAAAACAGGTCCCCCAGATACCTGGACCCTAACAGATCTTCTCCAAGACACATGGTACTAAAGATGTCCAAAGTTGAAGACAAAGAGACAACTCTCAAGGCAGCCACGGAAAAAAGAACTATAATCTTTAGACGACAACCTATCAGGCTGGCATCAGATTTCTCAGCAGAAACTCTACAAGCCAGGAGAGAGTGGAATCCAATATTAAAAAATTTAAAAGAGAGAAACTTCCAGCCAAGAATAAATTATCCAGCAAAATTATCTTTCAGATATGAAGACGGAATAAAGACCTTCTCAGACAAACAGAAGCTGAGGGAATTTGAAAGCATGAGGCCTTCACTCCAAGAAATACTGAAGGAGGCTCTTCAGCCTGAAACAAAACATCAGGAAAATTTGAACAAAGTTGGGACAACAAGAAAGAAACAAAAACAAATAAACAAACAAACAAAAACAAAGAAAGAAATAAGTGATGGCCACAGGAAATCCTCACATATCGATCATCACTTTAAATGTTAATGGACTGAACTCATCAATAAAAAGACACAGAGTAGCAGACTGGATTTAAAAACGGAATGCATCCATATGTTGTCTCCAAGAAACACACCTCAACTGTAAGGAGAAATGCAGACTCAGAATGAAAGGATGGGATACAATACTCCAAGCAAATGGTAACCAGAGAAAAGCAGGAGTGGCCATACTGATATCTGATGAAATAAACTTCAAGTTAAAAAAGATAGTAAAAGACAAAGATGGTCATTACATAATGATAAAAGGCACAATGCAACAACAAGAAGAGTTGACACTAATCAACATATATGCTCCCATCCAGGATGCACCAAAATATACAAAGAAACCACTAACAGATTTGAAAGGAGAAACTGATGAATACACAATCATTGTGGGGGACTTAAACACCCCGCTAACAGCTATGGACAGATCATCCAAACAGAAAATAAATAAGGAAATAACAGTTCTAAATGACACATTACAGCAATTGGACATCATTGACATTTACAGGACACTTCATCAAGCAAAAAGAGACTTCAACTTCTTATCTAGTGCGCAGGGAAAATTCTCAAGAATGGACCACATGCTGGCACACAAAAGTAGCCTCAGAAAGTTCAAGAAGATCGAAATCATGCCAAGTGTTTTCTCAGACCACAAAGCTTTGAATTTCTTTTTTAAATTATTCTTTTTGTTCATAGAGTTCCTTTTTTATGTTGTTTACATCCTTTTATATGTTATTTATCTCACCTATGATGTTCTTCCAATAGGTTTTGATTTCTCGCACAGCCTTTAGAATGGCTGCTTTAAATTCTCTGTCCCTTAAATCCGACCCTTCCAGTTCTAAGAAGGTGTCTTCCGGGTAAATTTCATGTCCTTTCTGAGGAGTTTTAGTTTTTAAGGAATTCATCCTGCCTGCTGGGTTCTTCGTCTTTGATATGAGGGTTTCATGTTCAGTGCCCAGATTATTGCTTTTGTGGTGTCTTGCTGTAAGGCAGACACTAGGAGGCACTGGGGGTCAAGTTTTGGGGGAGAGGGAGCTGTTTGTTTCTTGTTTCTGATCTCCTACTGTGTTTGGAGGCTATGATATCCTGGGGAGAGGCCAAAAATAGGTGCTCCAAGGGCAGCTCTACCTTCTGTCCTTTGTTGAGGAAACTGGTCTGAGGCTTCTTTCTGCTGGCTCAGGTGAATGCTATCAAATCAGTCTTTCTTCCTAGCCCTGATTCAGCATCTGACTCTGCTTTCAGAACCCCGGGGTGCATGAGTAAGTGCACGCTTCATAAGTCCAAAGCTGTGGGACTGGCCTGAGAGAGCAGGGTCGCCTTTGCAGCGGGCTGGGAACAGGAACTGCAGCCCTGTGTAGGTCTCCAGGGGGCCTAGAGCTGGGGTGTCATTTTTGCAGTTCAGAGTCCCCGCTCAGCCCTTCTACCACTCAAAAGATCCAGAGGCTGGCTCCCAAACCCCGTCCCCAGCATGCAGCTCCAAAGCCCAGCTCCCCGTGGTCTCTCCCCTCCCCTGAAGTGTGCAGCTTGGATTCTGTTGTAGTCTCTGCTCCCTTCCCTCTCCCCGACTCACCTCCTTCTCTCCAACCTTCCAGTGTTTACTTGTGATTTGTGGATTTCTCAACAGCCGTTTAGACACTCAGTGTCCTCTATCTTGGCTCCTGGATGGCCGTTCAATTGTGTTTTCCGGGAGAGGCTTTAGGGATCTCCTCTCCAGTCGCCATCTTGCCTTCTTCCTCTGGCCTTTCATTTTAAATGAGCTTTAAGTTTATTACAGAAATGTAATCAGGACCTCACTGAGAGCCAGGTGAGCTAGCAGGAACATTTGACTAGGATGTCTCATTCAAGTAGGCCTGCAAATGTTGTCTTTTTTCTTGTGTAATGCATACATTTTTGCCCAAATTTCTGAGAGAAAAATTAGTAAGTGCATTATACATGTGTAGTACTAATTCTGTACCTATATAAGTATTTCAATTTTTCTATTTATACTTAAGAGTTAAAAGTGTAAGTCTAAAAATCATAAATGATATTGATATGTAAAATAATACTCTGAAATACAATAGCTGTTCTTTTATATGAACAATTTTTACATAAATTATGTACTTTGTGTTTGTTCTTCTGTTTTGTAATATTTTGTTACATAAAATTTATTGTACGATCATATGTAAAAAAGCAAATGCAAAACTTTCTTTATAATACAAAAAGCAAGTACCTAAATATAAACACATGAAATTGAATTGAAAAAATAAAATGAGCTTAACACAGGATGATCCGGGATGTTTGGCGAGAGGGTGACCAAAGAGGAAGTCCCTAAAATCTCTCCTGGGAAATACAATAAAATGGTTAACAAAGATCCAACATGGGATTGCCAGGGGTTGGGGACAGAAGAAGTGGAGAGTGAAGGGTTTGGGTTAGGAATGTATTTTTGGAAAATGAAATATTTCATAGCTTGATAGTGATGATGGATGAACTAAATGCTCATGAGAATATAGTTAATCATAATAATTATTAAGTTTTACTATAATTATTTTAAAACCTTAATGTAAGGTGTTATACAAATGTGCATGAAATAAAGAAAAACAAACAAAAACAATGAAAAATAATAAAAATGATGTTCAGATGGGTGACAGCATTTATGGTGTTGTACAGGAACCAATGTAAAAGGTCATTTGAGATCTGGGCACTGCCGGAGAAATACTGGATGCAATCATATCCCCAGGTTTTTTGAAACATCAGAGCTGGCACAGGTGACAGCTCATTCTCCAGGAATGCTGTTTTGTCCCAGGCCCAGGTCCCTTTCAGGACCTGTGGCAGACACCTGCCTCCTTTTTTCTGCCCTAGGGATGCAGGTCTATCTGATGTTGATAGACCTGCAGCTTAGTCACCATCAGATAGACCTGCAGTTCAGGAGCAGCTGTTCAGGTTGGATATTTCTCCGGGTCTAAATGTGCCTTTGATGTGGGAAGGCTGCTGTCCCTGCAACAGGTTCCTCAGCAGACATAAGCACAGGGTCTAGTCTGTGCTGTGATTCCAGAGATTAAACTGCAGTGGTGATAGGAACAAAGTTGATCAATGTCCTTTCTTTTCCGGTGCATTTTAAATCCAGGAGCCCTGAATGAGACCATAAGAGAAAACACATCATCTGAGTGCCGCCTCAGATGGCAATCTGTGTCCTGTTATTTCACCTGGCCAACTGTCAGCTTTTAAGTCTCCTTTTTTTGTGTGTGGCATCTTGCTGTCCCTGTGGTCTACTGTGCACCTTTCACAGGCTCTTTTCATTATGAGGTTCTGCCTCTCTTAAATCAAGGTGGTCAGACTGAGTCAAAGGAAGTTAAATTTGGCACTCCAGGTCAAGGCCACATGGGGTGACCTGCAAGCAGACCTGGAAGTATACCTTGGGGAATAACTTGGGTTGTGTCTGGGATGTTGGCCTAGCATTGCATCTCTTGGCCCTGGTTTTAAAGTCAATTCCATGGCCACACTAACTGAGGTACTGTGCTGGCACCTAGGGACATAACATGCATACCTGTCACAGAGAGAAATTTGGAGTGTGTGTTCACATTGACTAGGTCATCACCAATGTCCTGTTTGGAGCTCTGTAGTGACTGTAGGGACCAGCAGCTTTTGTGCAGGAATCAATGCCCATCTACCCACCTGACTTTGAGTGTCCCGATCAGGAAAAGGCTGTATCAGTACAGACCTCAACTAGGTGACATGAAATTTCTTTGGAGGCCTTGAAATGAACCCTAATCTTAGTTGTTGTTTTATCTAGATCTCAGCTATCCACCCTTGACCAGGGTTGTGAACTTGACCAGTCTTCCTTGGCTGCCAAGCTGTCATCAGCCTGCCATTGTTCACAGCATGACCTCCTTAGGTGGACACGACCACCAGAACCACCACACAAACAACACACACACACACACACACACACACACACACACACACACACACACGGAGTGGATGAAAGGCTGTTATGGTGGGATCAGAGGGCTGGACTGTATGGACCTTGACTGTTCTGGTTCTTCTTGTGTTACTTGTGGCTTTCTCTGTAAAATGGCCACAAGTTTCTGGAGTGAGATCTGAATTATACCTAAAGTAAGAAAAATGTTTTCAAATACATGCCTTTCTAAGGCAACTGTGGGGGACCTGAAGACAAAACAAAAATAAAATTACTACATCAAATGTTTTTAACAATGTTAGCTGGGCAAGGTCTTCTTTAACGTGTGGCTACTTGGTTATCTAAGCTTCTAATTTTCTAGGGCTTCATGATAAGAAAGTGATGTCACTACATCGGGTTTCCTACTGAAACTTCCTCCTAAGCCAAGACCTCTCCATGGCAACTCTAGGCTTGTGAGTGCTCACCTTTTACTCCATGGAAAGTTCATATACAGTTGAACCACCACAGCAAACCCCACACACCAGAAAGGCATGGGTGCTGCTGAGGCCCTAACTTTGAGGATCCAGAGCTGAGTTCTGACCTGGCACCTACTTCTCACCAGTGATGTGACACTGCACAAACATTTTTCTATTAGGGCCTCCCTAGTTTTCAATCTGCAGAGTGTTCTTTGTTCTAGCAGGTACTTCACAGTCTGTCATTAGACTTAGATACACCTGAAGTGTCTGGTAAACCTGTGCTGGTATCAGAGGGGCTCAGACCTAAATGTAATGATGGGGCAATAATTGGAAAGCCTAGCAGAGCACTGAATACAACAGCACCCCAATTTTGTTTATCTCTGTCATCCAGTGACTTTCACTTACCCTCCTGCTTGTTTCCAAGGTTGTTTGAAATTTACATAAATCCCAACATCATCTGCATGAGCATAGAATATTCCAGGTTCCCCATTTGTGTTTAATTTCCAATCCAAGTGCCCTATCTCTGCCTATGTGCTGGGCAGGCTCACAGTGGCTGCCAGTGTGCCTACCCCCATGTCAAATATTTCTGTGATAGCCTCTCCACTTGAAGCTGCACTTACTTTTGATTGGGGTTTAATGTATATAATCGAACAGGGGAAATGATGGGTGTCATTTTTTATACTGAAGTATGGGAAGCTTATGATTATTCTGCCTCTCTGTGTCTCTCTGTGTCTCCTGTTGTTTCTCCACTTCTGTCATTGTCTTTATTTATTGGACCCTGTTTTTCTCAGTGTTTATTTCTCTTTCCCTTTGCCTCAATGCTTCCTTGTTTGTGTGTGTGTGTGTGTGTGTGTGTGTGTGTGTGTGTGTGTGTGTGTCTGTGTCTGTGTGTCTGTGTGTGTCTCTGTGTCTGTTTCTTTGATCCCGTGTCCTCTAAAGGCGGGGTCAAAATATCACAATTAGACCAATTAAGCTTCAATGCAATAAACAAACAAAAAATAACAAAAGATTGTTGTTTCCAGAAAAAAAAAGCCTTGTAGTCATGTTTGAATTAATCTCGCTAGTCCATGCATGATGTCACAGAGAGACCCCACTTAGTATAAAACTCAGTTGACAGTGAAATATATCCTTTAAGGAGGCCTTGAGGCAAAGGCTCCCAGCTTTGCCAAGCTTGGGGTCTGATCACAGGGACTGTGATGTTGTCCAGATTTTCTTGTCAATGATATGCCAGAGGGCTGGGGCCATCCCACAGACAACCAGCACATGCTTGACCCAAAGTCTAGCCTACTTCTCCTCACTATTCAGCTCTCTTCAGACTTCATGACCCTTTCCGAACCTCCTCTCATACCAAATATATTTTTGACTCCAGTTCCCTGCTCTTTTGAGTTTCCCCATCGTGGCATTTTGTGTTATTTTACTTCTGTGGGGATGTCTTCTCTTGCCCTCTGATCACAGCATGAATGTCACCATGGAGATCTTTTTAACACATCTAGAGTTGGTGGTTCTCCCTACACATAACTAGTTGTTGTATCACAGGAATTCACCCTTGACATGTGTTCATTTTTCTCCAGGCATTGAGCTCCTGGGGATGGAGCAAAATTTATGTGTTTACTTTGAGCCCTGCTTAGTGTGAGTACAGCAGGTCCCAAAGCTGAAAAAATTTTTTATTTATTTATTTTTTTTTAATTCATTTTTATTGTTAGACTTATTGGGGTGACATCTGTTAGCAAGGATTACATAGGTTTCAGGCATACAATTCCACAGTGCATTGTCAACTTGATGCATAATAAGTTCACCACCTAATGTGACCCCTCTTTCCATAAATTTTTTAAAACACCTCAGAACACCCTCTGTTCTGTGATCAACTTACATTGTAAAGATGGATGCTAATAACCAATGATGCATATTGCTAAGAGGCAAGCAAAACCCAGAATGACCTCTTGTGTTACTTGAATCTTGGGTCATTAAGAATAATAGGGATAGTTTGCCTCCTGGTCATCAACTGTGGTACTTTGGCTAAAGTCCTGAAAACTTGAAATCAAAATGCACTCTCCTGTCTGGTGTTCTAAATAATTTTGGTACACCAGAGACCAGAGGGTGAAGGGCTTGGCCTTGAGACTCTCAATGATTTTGAGGAACCCCAGGAGGGGCTCTCCTTTTCTTCTTTTTCTCTACTGTATGACTATGTCCAGTTCACTTACAAGGCCCCTCACCTGAGCCTGGTCAATGACTCCACTTCTAAATGAGGGCTCTAAGACTTCAATAAGTCTGGTCTGGCCCCTGGTTTTTGGGACAGTGCTCCAGTGCTCTGCATCATTTCTGCACAACCAAGAAATCTTAGCCTCCACAATGCCCTCTGCTAAAAAAAAAAAAAAAAAAAAAAAAAAAAAAAAAAAAAAAAAAAAAAAAAAAAAAAAAAAAAAAAAAAAAACTCTAGAGAGCAGAAAGCATTTGCTGGGAACCCAGAATACTGTACTGGGTCCTGATGCAAAACAAGTGAAAACATGGTCGTCAGCAGGCTGTGAGAATTTTACTGTAACCGGGTTTTATTCATATTATCTTACAGAGAAGGAAGCTGAGGCATTCTGTTCTGAAGCCCAACCACACTGGCTGTGTCAGTTCTTAGTTAAAGCTTCAGAGAATGAAGACACAAACTAAACTTTGTTTTCTTCAGGTGTCGAGGAATGACAGTGGTTCAGGCTAACCCCTTGGCACTTGGCTTTTTCACCTATCAGCTTGGCGACTCTCTGCTTGCCATCTATGGGCACTAAACATGATGTGCACGTGCAAAATGACAAAGATGTCTCCAACCACTTTATTTTGTTCATCTGATAACCTCTTGAATATTATTTGTACCCCAAGGTGGGCAGTCATTGTGTGTGTGTGTGTTTGTGTGTGTGTATGTGTGTGTGTGTGTGTGTGTGTGTTATGTGTGTACATACACTTTTTTTTGGAGGGGTTGCTGAGATTAAAGGACACAATATGACAGGATGCCTCAAAATATTAAAAATTTTATTTTTGAAGTAAACACCACGGGCTGGTTGACCCAGCGCCCAGGGTCAGATCCGAAACAATGTCATTGACGTACACACTAGGAGCACAGAAAGGGCTTGGTTTGTCATCCTGTGTACAATGGAATCATGGTAATGTTCTGTCATAGTGATGTTAAAAGGAGTATTGATACAACACCTACTATGATGCCTCCCTCATCGTAATCACATAATCAATGCAACCTGACATCAGTACTACTACTTTTAGTAAAAATCTGAATAGGACAGACTTTTCAGGCACCAGCAGTGTTCTCAAGCATTGTATGTATGAGAAACTTTTTACAGAGGAAGGAAAGGTTTGGAAAAAATAAAGTAAAATATTTTCACACTTTGAAATAAATCTGTGTTTTTGCCTACAATTTTGGGGTCTAGCTCTTCAGAGTGAAGCTGTCAATGGAATATGTGCACCTATAGAGTCTGCCATTACCTCATGAAGAAGAAGCTGAGGTGATAATATGCTCAGACTTCTCAGTGTCACTTTAGTTCCCTGCACAGTGCTGGACACTTAAAACATTTGTGGAACTTAGTCAAAACACAGATGTTGCTCTATGACTGACCAGCAGGAGTTTTACTGAGGTGGGGCTCCCAGAATCTTAGCCTTGTGAGAGAGAAAGACTGAGAATGATCTTGTCTTTGCACAGGTGAGTGAGGTTTCAAGGTGAACGAGTGTTCTGGGGGCTTGAATGCTTCAGAAGCACTTGGCATATCATAGGATACACAACTGAAAAAGCCACTTTGTGTCTGCCTGGCTTTCCCACCCAATATCTAGCTGTGCAGAACTCACAGCTGCTGTCACAGTTCTTCATACAGAGAAGGAAAATCAGTGCCCCATATTTTGTGGTCAGTTGAAAGAAACTCTTCTGCTGCTTGAGACCAGCTGGGCTCCATGGTCTTCAAAACTCTGTTCATTCTCTGCAACTTAACACTGGATATTTTGAAGGTGCTATCATCCCATAATGTCCAGGAGTTCTGTGACCCCTGGCAGCCAGCACTGGGGTCATGGTTGAAATGGGATAATCAGGAAAGTAGTAACTGCTGTTGTGTGATGGCTCAAGTAAGTTGACCCAGACTGCACAAAAGGATGTGAGCACTTGGATTTGAGGTGCTGCATTTCTTTGGAGATTCTAGAAGCTATGGAACCCAGTGACTGACAGGGTCCTTCATTCTCCACCCAGCCCCTGTTTACAAAACTTTGAATTTTGTAAACAGGTGGCTGTGTAAAACTTTGAAAACCCATTTGCACAACAATGGTGGCACTTGGGGGTTTTTGATTCTTGGGTCACACCTTGACAGAGTCAAAGACCAGATTTCTTAACAGGGTTGTACTTGGGAAAGGTAAAAGAGCTATAAAATTGAAGTCCAGGTGAGTATATTTGCATCTTAAAAGGCTTTATGTAGGAGTTGGATGCCCTCAGAGTCTAGTTTCATTCTCTGAGACTTGTTCTCTTGTCTCTGGTGTTTCTCTTTTTAGTTATACTAAGAAATAATTAGGAATTGTATTTTTAGGGAAGGTACCCCAAGAAGCTGAAGTTGGTAATTACTGCTAGGGGGTTCTCAGGTGTACCTTTGCGAAATGCTTATCATAGCAGAAATTGTGAACTTGGCTAAAGCTGGTGGGCCCTCTTCAAACCACTTCTCTGAGGCACATGCATAGCCTTGAATATCTTCACTTTATGCATTTCGTGTTTTTGAACAATAGATGTTGGCATCCTGTGGCAGAAGTTGGGGAGAGAGTAGAAGGACAAATTAGCTTTTGTTGCATTGGTGGCACGGGTGGAGATGTTCATAGCAATGCTATGGGTTACAAGTTGTGGGGACCCAGTTTCTTCCAAAAATGCAGCCAGACAAAAGACAATGAAATATGAATAAGGAACCAGTGCAAACATTAGCTAGGCTTACTTAATTGTCTACTCTTCTGCCATAAAGTATAGCTGGTTGTTTGTATAAACATAAATCTAAACTGGTAGTTATTTAGTTTAGATATAAATGCATACAAGTTATTTCTGGTAGGAATAGTTGTAATTTTAGTGCCATCAGTTGTTTTATTTTTAAAATTGTATGGTAGGCATCAGCTTGTATAGTATAAATATCTATTCAAAATAATCTGAAATGATTCTCCTTTAATTATTCTGGGATCAGTATCATTTTGTTATTTTCATAGAAATTTCACTATTTTCTTACATTTTAAATACAGTCACACTTGTTGATGGAGGTGGTAGTTATTATATATTTTTATGGAAATAATCTGGAGGGTTTACTGGTGATGTAGTGTCTAGGTTTCAGCCCTGTAAATGCCATGGTTTGGTTTTGATTTCCATTCAGGGAGCCACCCAAAATACAAAAGAAAGAAATAATCTGTGTCATATTTTTCAACTAATTTTTATGATACTGTGTTTCATTATGTAGTGGATTTTTTCTCTTGTTAATTTTATATTCCATGTTAGAGTGAATAGTCAATAAAATAGGCTAATTTCTTTCATTTCAAAGGAACTGTACATTTACACAATTAACTTCATTATAGTTGTTCACCAATAAGTATCTGAAACCATAAACAGGTTCATATTATTTGAAAGAGTAATACATTTTAAAAAAGTCATCCCAAAATAATAAACCACTGTTAGGTGAATATTGGAAGTGAGATATTCCTATGCACATTACATATTACAGTAAAAAGGCAGAAACTATATAAAACATCACTGACAGAAAAAGAGTGACATAATTTTTTGCTCAATTATATTCTATAACTCTAGGAAAAGAAATCATATCAAAAAGAGTGATGAGATAAATCACTCCAGGCCTAGAATGTACCACTTGATCATTGCAAAGTGTTTATTTTTTGGAGATTATTCTCTGTTGAGTCATTGCTGGACACCAACGGAAGTCAGTGTATTAAAATATTTTCATTAAAATCCCTTTTAACTTTCCAGTGCAGACAACCACACACACACACACACACACACACACACACACACACACACACACATATGTACATATATAAACACATACACACACTTATATAAATATATAAGTATATATCTGTATACTTAAAAATTATTCTGGAATATGTAGTGCTATGCAATTTTATAGTGCATTAAGATTTTCAAATGACATAGTGATTCCACATTTATATACCTCACAAAATAATCCACATAATAAGTCTTACAATTTTTCTGACACTGTACAAAGATATCACAATATTATTCACTATGTTCCCTATGCTTTACTTTACAACCTGGTCAGAGGATTTTGGGGGGGTACATTTTCAATGAAATATACAGAAAGAGGGTGTCCTTCTTCATTTCGTAAACTTCACTGAGTGACTTTACCTTTCATGTGCTTTATTTAAAGCATAAATGTGTGGAGATCAATGGAAAGTGTTATGGAAATATTCATAGAAGTTATAAACAAGATTACTTTATTAGTGACTAAGCAATTCCTATATTCACTCCCTCAGTTCACTTTACAGAAAATTGTGAAAGGAAGTTCAAATGCACGATCTACCTAACCTGTAAAACATATTGAAAGCTAGAAAAAACGTAGTTTTACAGGTTTATTTACATGCCCAGTGTCACAGAGCTGGTAAAAGGTACAATAATATTTCTATGCATGTTTTTTGGTAAAAGGGTCACAGCTTGAGAGTGTTTGTTTCACTAGAAATTAAACAGCATCTCTACATTTGTCAGTCTTCTGCCAATACCCATTTGTGCTGGCAATTTAATGTATTTATAAAAGGCTTCGTTTTACACATTTAATATTCAATTTATCTTAGATTTCAAGTTTCAAAACAACAATAAACATTATGAATGAAAACAAAATAATTAATATGTCACTTCAAAAATGACAGGGGCTGACAAAAAGTGAACCAATTCTATGCTTCCTTTAAGAAAAAACTTCCAGAATAAGTATGGGATCAAAGAGAGCAATAGATTTTTGTTGCCAGGACCTTGGGACAGAAGAAGTGGGAAGTGAAGAGTTTGGGTGAGAAATTTTGCTTTGGGAGATAAAATATTTTACAGCTTGATAGTGACAATAGATGACCTAAATGCTCATGAATGTACCCCTTGTCATGATAATTATTAAATTTTGCTATAATGAATTTAACAACTTAATGTAAGAGATTACATCAATGTAGAAAAAGTAAATTATAGAACAACAACAACAAAAAATAACAATAAAAGACAGGGGAAAAAAGTGTGGTCTTATACAAGACAGAATTGAATGTGTTGTACAGAAAGAGTACAAAAGGACATTCCAGATTCAGCCACCACTGCACAATGCTGGAACAAGTGATATTCCCAGGTTTTCTGAAAACACCAGAGCTGACACAGATGACAGCTCATCTTCCAGGAGTGCCAAGTTCTTTGCTAGACCCAGGTATCTTGAAAACCTGCTCCAGACACCTGCCCACCAACCCAGAGCTGAAGATCTATCTGATGGTAATAGACCTGCATCTCTGTCACCATTAAATAGATGTGCAGCTCTGAAGGAGCTGCTTTGTGTGGACACTGCTCAGTGTCAAGATGTTTCTATGACCTTGGCTAGCTCCTGCCCCTTCAACAGGCTGCTCAAGAGACTTTATAGCAAGTTCTGAGCTGTGTTGTTATTCATGAGCTTGAAAAGCAGTTGAGAGGGGAGTAAAAATGACCCACATCCTCTTTCCAGGTGCATTTCAAACCCACCACCCTTTACCAAAGACCTCAGAGAAGTCACCTTCCATGAGTGTAGGCCCAGATGGCAATCTGAGTTTCTGTTCTCCACCTGGCCAACTGCCAGCCTCTAGGGCTCCTCCTTGAATGGGTGGCACTGTAGGTTAACTTGTACTACCCACAGACATTTACTACCCTGAGGCTTTGTCCCACTTGGATCCAGGACTTTGGACTGGGTCAGCAGAAATTAAACTTGGCATTGACTGGCTCTCGCTTCTGCAACAGGCTTCTCAGGAAACATGAGTGCAAGGTCAGGACTGTGCTGTGATTTCTAAGCTGGAGCTGAAGTGGGGACAGAAACAAAGTCAACCCATGTTCTTATTTTATGAGTTCATTCTGAATTTAGGACCCATGACCAAGGCCCTCAAAGGAACAAACTCCCCTGAGTGCAGGCACAGAAGTTGGCCTGAGTCCCGTCTTTTCACCTGGCCCAGTGTCTCCCTATGAGGTTTCTACCTATTTCTGTGGCACTGAGTTTTGTGGGTTTTTTTGTAGCTCCCACAGGCCCTTTTAAGCACGAAGCTCTGGCTTCCTGGTATCCAGGTCCTCAGGCTAAGTCAGCACACGTTGAGTTCAATGCTCTAGGTCAAAGCCTGTGGTCATGTCCTGCAAGCAAAACTTGGGTGTTCCACTCTGAAGAGGCCAAAGTGTTGTCTGGGCTGGTGGTCATGCCTGGCAATTTCTCCACACTAGTTTTAGAGACACCTCCATAATGACACTTATTGAGGTTCTGCATTGGCCATTGGTGGAATGGCGTACTTGCTTCTCATGCAATAGACGTGGAGTGGGTTATCCCGTTGACTAACTCATCACCGATGTCCTATCCACCCGCCCCCATGAGCTCTGCATTTACCCTTACCAGCAGCTTGTGTGGAGGCATCAGAGCCCTTCTGCTCACCTGGCCTTGAGCTTCCAGATAAGAAACAGGCTGTACCAACACATATCTCACCTCGGTGGTATCACATTCTCATAAAGTGTTTCAAATAAACCCTAGGCAGAATAGCTCCATTCTCCACATCCTAGTTAGCCATTATTGATCTGGAATGTGAACTTGACAAGGCCCCTAAGTCTACTGAGCCTTCCTTATTTGGTTACTGTTCAGGGCATGCCTGCCAGCGCCATACACACACAGGGAGAGAACATAATGCTGTCAAGAAGGGTGGCCTCTTTTGGTCTTGACTACCATGGGCTTTCTTGTGTTACCTTCTGTTTTCTTTGAAAAATGGCCAGAGGTTTTCAAGTGAGACCTAACCAATACCTGAGGCAAGGGATAGCTTTTAAACTACAGGCTTTTCTGAGGCCAGTTCAGCATCACCTGGGACACAAGAAGAAAACATTACGTTACATCAAATGTCTCCAACCAAGTGAGTTGAGCAGGGGCTTCTCCAGACTATGGCTGCCTGGTTGCCAGGGCTCCAATTTCTGTTGTGCTCCATAATCAGAAAATACGGTCACTGCCTTCAGCCCCCTAACTGGGTTTCCTCCTGAGACAAGGCCTCTCCAAAAACTCTCTGATTGGTGCCTTATCATTTCTTAACCTATGCAAAGTTCATACTCAGCTGCACTACCACAGCTCACCTCAAACACTAGGAAAACTTGGGTGATGTCGAGGCCCTAACTTTGTGGATCCAGAGCTGAAATCAACCTGGCATTTTTTTTTTTTGTCACCGGTGATGTGATTTTTGACACACCTGCCTCTTAGGGGCCTCTCTGTTCTTTCATCTGCACAGTGTTTTTTGTTCTAGCACCTACTTCTCAGACCTAAATACACGGGTGGTGCATGTAATTCCTGGGCTGAGGTCACATAAGCTCAGTCACAGATGTAATGAGGGGTGATTAGGAAAATGTGGGGTAGAGCACTGAAAACAGTGCCTACTGGCTGGGTCTGCTGTGGGACCAGTGACTTCCAATGACCCTCCTGCTTGTGTCCCAGGAGGGTTTAAATGAACAGAAATTCTGACATCATTACCTTTGGGATAGAACTTTTCAGGGCCTCCTGTTATGTTCAGTTTCAGGTATAAGTGCTTCTCAACTCATGTGAATGATAGTTTCACTGTAACTGCCAGTGTTTCTACCTCCACATAAAATATTCCTGTGCTAGCCCTTTCACCTGAGGATGGATGGAGTTTGTTAGTGGGGTTTAAAGTATATAATAAAATGAGGTGAAATGATGAGTGTCATATCTAACGCTGAAATATGAAAATTTCATGAGTTTTCTCGCTCCCTCTGTCTCTCTGTGACTCACTTTGTCTCTCTCTATCATTGTCTCTGTCTCTTTGACCATGTTTCTCTTGTTCATATGTCTTTCTGTTTATGAAACTATTTCTCTTTCTGTTTGTCTTTCTCTGTCTCTCTGATTTCATTATATGAGAAGGCAAGTTAACATATTATAATCTCCTCTATGAGGCACCAGCACAAATTATAAATGTGGTCCACAGACAGTAGACCATGACCCCTCTTCAAACTGAATCCTGCTAATAACCCATGTGTCGTCCCACAGACGGGGTTTTCCCAGTGCTATCCTCAATTGACAATCTGCCTAGCCTCTCAGAAGACCTTGAGGTAGAGGCTACCACCTCTGCCAAGCTAGGTGCCTGATCACAGAGACTGTGTGGCATACAGTCCATGTTTGTTCTTCTAATTACTATGTGAAGGAAATGCAACCACCTGGCATTGAAGAAGCACATGTTTGCAGCCCAGCTCTGGCCCTGCTCTCCTTACCTCCCAGCCCTGTCCACACATCATGATTTCTACTGAAATTCTTCTGTGCAAATATTTATTTCTACCTCCAAATTTTTGTCAATTTTAATTCCCTCATACCAAACCACTGATTTTTTACTTCTGCATGTATGACTCCACTTGCCCTGTCATAACAGCACAAACATAACCCTGTAAGACATTCAAACACATCTAGGGTATGTGGTTCTTTCTGTAGCAGTCACTCTTTTCTCTCACTGGAATTTTCTCTCCTGCTGAGTCCATTTCAAACTCCAGGCTTTCAGCTGCTAGGGGGCAGAGACCATGTTGGTATTATTAGCTCTGTGTATGGTAAGGGCAGCATTCCCTGAAGCTGAGAAAATGGTGAAAAGGTCTCTGGATGTCCTCCTTTCTGTGAATACAAAAATTGTAAAGATGGATGTTAATAATCAATGATGCATGTTGCTCAGGGGCAGAAAACACCTAGTATAAACTCTTGTACTTCTTCATTCTTGTGCTATTGGCCACAGTGGAGACAGCTTCTTCCTGGTGGTCAGCCTTGGTACTGCAGCCCCAGACAATAAATCCTGAATTTATAACACATTCCTCTATATTTGAGGTCTTCAAAGCACTATGTACACCAGGGACCAGGAAAAAAAAAGTTATGTCTACAGGTTCTAGGGGATTGTGAGAAACCACTCGCATACCCTCTTTCTGCCCACTGTGGCCCTCTCTTCTGAAACTCTGCCTCACTGGGGGAGTCTGCTTTTAGTTTCAGGTGCCTAGGGTGGAGACATTAACCCATGAATTGTTCTTTCCACATGCCCAGGAATGACACTGGTTCAGTGACAAATCCGCTCACTGGAGCCCATATTATGACTTTTCCCACTTCAAAATGAGGATTGTAGTTTAATGTTTATTTGGGGACGAGTGGGTTAGGGAGGGGAGAAAGGGGAGGGGGTGGGAGTGGAGAGGGGAAGCTAAATATAAGATGATGGAAAGAGAAGTCACATTAGGTGGTGAACTTATTATACATCAAATTGACAATGCACTGTAGAATTGTATGCCTGAAACATATGTAATCCTTGCTAACAGATGTCACCCCAATGAGTCTAACAATAAAAATGAATTTAAAAAAATGAGGATTGTGAGTTTCCATACAAGATTGGTCTTGCCTCTGGCTTTTGAGTGAGTATTTTAGTGCTCTGCCACATTGAGCACGATCAAAGCCCCTGGATCCCAAGGAGCCCTTAGCTCAGAAAGACCTTCAGAGTGTTGAAAGCATTTTCCAGAAACATGGAGCACACTGGGCCCTGATGAAGACCCAGAGACAACTGGCCTGCCTGCAGGCTCAGAGACTCTTGCTATCATTATGTCTTGGTACACCACCTGACAAAGCAGTAATCTGTGGCCCTCTCTTCTGAAACTCTGCCTCACTGGGGGAGTCTGCTTTTAGTTTCAGGTGCCTAGGGTGGAGACATTAACCCATGAATTGTTCTTTCCACATGCCCAGGAATGACACTGGTTCAGCCAGATTCCTGGGCACTTTTCAGTTGCAGTATGCAACAGCCTAACGTTTCTCATCTTCCTGCTATGAGACCTCTATGGTGCCCAGAGACTGGGTGTTTCTGCAACATGACTGAGCTGCCTCCAATGACTTTTTTCCACCTCTGATATTTTCCCTTGTGTGCACTTCCCTTCTGATGTCCAGCTGGACTGTCAGAGTGTGTGAGTTTGTGTGTGTGTGTGTGTGTGTGTGTGTGTGTGTGTGTGTGTGTTTGTGTGCCCATGGGTGTTTATGCTAGTGTATGTGTGGATGCTGAGATAAAAGGGTCTTACATGAGAGGGGGCTTCAGAATCTCAGAGGTTCTCATTTGCAAGGCAAATTCCCTTGACGAGTTGCGCTAGGGCTCTGAGTCAGTTTAAAACACTATCATTGAAGTGCACATTGTGGACATAGCAGGTGCTGTGGTTAGGTAGCCCATGTGAAATGAAATCACGATAATGCTCTTCCATAGAACTGCTAAAAATGTACCAACACATCAGCTAGTATGGTGTTTTGCTCATAGTAATTCTGTGATCAATGCTACATGACATTAGAATTATATCTTAGTAAGATGCTGAATGGGACAGCAGTCTCAGGAACCAGGAGTGTCCTCCAAGGCTCAATGTGTGCAAGGGTTTCATACACAGCCAGGAAAGTTTGTGGACATGAAGAAAAAATTTCTTATGTTTTTTTTTTTTTAATTCATTTTTATTGTTAGACTTATTGGGGTGACATCTGTTAGCAAGGATTACATAGGTTTCAGGCATACAATTCCACAGTGCATTGTCAACTTGATGCATAATAAGTTCACCACCTAATGTGACCCCTCTTTCCATCCCCTTATATTTAGCTTCCCCCCCTCCTCTCCCACCCCCTCCCCTTT
>PVJL010013005.1:0-34303 GCA_004026885.1 Lyroderma lyra | reverse complement strand
AACCCATGGACACAATCAATAGTTTAATGTTTATTTGGGGACGAGTGGGTTAGGGAGGGGAGAAAGGGGAGGGGGTGGGAGAGGAGGGGGGGAAGCTAAATATAAGGTGATGGAAAGAGAAATCACATTAGGTGGTGAACTTATTATACATCAAGTTGACAATGCACTGTAGAATTGTATGCCTGAAACCTATGTAATCCTTGCTAACAGATGTCACCCCAATAAGTCTAACAATAAAAATGAATTAAAAAAAAAAGAAGTTCATTCATGCAAAGAGTAACCAAAAGAGAGCTGGAGTGCCTATGGTAATATCAGAAATTAATAAAATAAATAACATTTGTTACTAGGGATAAAGATAAAATGGTGAATCCATTAAGGAATACACCAATTATTAACATACATATGCATAACAACAGAGTCCCAAAATACATGAGGCAAAAGCTAACAGAATTGAAGAAATATAAACAATTTGCTAATAAAAGCCGGTGACTACAGTATCTCACTTTGAATAAAGAATAGAACAACTAGGTAGAAAGTCAGTAAGGAAACACTTGAAGATCACTATAGACCAACTGGACATGACATATACAGAACACTGCACCTAACATTTTGAATGGTTATGAATAGTTTGGTGCAGGATTTTATGTTTAAATCAGCTAACCAATACCCATAAATACATGTTCAATATTATAAATTTCACCACAGGAATCATAGAAGATACAAAGTACTAACCTAAATTTCAAGGTGGAACAATATGGGTGGAAAGAATACATATATATTTATGAAATAACTTTATGAAATAAATTTTATTTATGAAAGGTTGAATGCAATCTCATTTTAGATAAAGAGAGGTCCTAAATACAGACAGCAAAATTTATAGAAAAAAACACAGAATGCTCTAAAATCAGCTTAGGATTTACAAACTTCAGGCATTAGGCCAGCTTTAAGACTTAAAAATTTTACAATTTTAGGCAAGGTGTTTAAGTGACATAATCCTTGCCTTCCTCATCTGCAAAATGAAGATATCTGTAATTGTGATTACTGGAGACTATGTAAAGTATACAAAATGATACCTAGCAAATATTCAACAAATGATTTCTTTCTCTTTTTCACACAAAACACACATATACACACAATTCACACCATTTACTGTGGTTGAGTAATATCTGTTTAGTCAAGAAATATACTATATATAAAGAAAACCCTAGCTTGGTTTTGATCAAAGGGCAGGATTGGATTAATACAAAGAGAATGGGCCTTCAGCTCTGTAATGAGAAATTAGACTAGAATAAAAAGCACTGAAGCATTTATACTACATATGATAAGGAAAAAGTCTTCTCTCCAAAATTTGTCCCTCTGTTGTGTAAGTCTCTACAAAATCTTTCAAATTCAAGATACTTTGACAATTTTATTTCAAATAACCCAATGCTATTTGGGGAGGGAAAATAAGCCAGAAATTACATCAGTCAATGCTAGTTTTAGATACTCGTAGAGAGCACTTTAAAAAAATTTGTTACCTATCCAATACATATAAGGCAAATAGTATGGATTTGCCTTGTGGCCATTTTCCCAGGAGTACTGTCTCATAATTGGAAATACTGGACACTGTGGTCCCAAGTCTTTTAAAAGACCAGTTTAAAAAGCAATGGAGTAGTTATGCTTGAGATCACAAAAATTCCTTTATAGGAGAAACATAAAATAACTGCCCTAACTGTATTCAGTTAAAAACTTGTGTTTCAGATGAAATGTCTGTTGATGAAAATAAATTCTGAAAGACTACTGGTTGACTTGATAAATACCTTTAATGAGGACAAAGTCATGGATGCCAAAGATGTATATAAAGGTTTTGGATACACATACTTATGAAAATGTAAGTGTGCAAAAAAATTTCTTTAAAAACACACAATTCCATGTAAATTTTATTTTAAATGGGCATAAATGACTAAATAAATTAAATTATAAATAGATGTTTGTTTCATCTATCTCCCTAAAAGTTTATGTATTCAGGCTATTCAAAAATCCTTGTCTGGGGAGAGGTGGGGGTCTTCTTTGGGTATATACAGCAAGTTCCTAAGCAGATCACAGAGATGTCACAATGGAGCTTCTAAATGAAGAGGTGTATAGGATTACTTCAAAGACAGAAATGTGAGGGTAAGACTACCATCATAATCCACAAGAGGATAATGAGGTTTAGGGTAGTGGCAGTGAGAATTCAGAAGGGGAGATCAATCTAGGAGACCAAGAAAAAGGATGAACTGCTTCCTCTGACAGTTCTTTGGTTTTCTATAGATAATGACTCCAAAGTTTTGAGTGGGAGCCCAGGAAAAATAGCACCCAAAAGGAGAAATGCAGATGTTGAAAGAATGGGTAAATTCATATGAACAATGAGTTAAATTTCACACATGCTGAATTTTGGATTATGGCTAGACATTGAATTGCACATGTCCTATAGGCTAATTTTATAATGAGCTAGCCAAAATTTCCTCTAGATATGTCAGTAGTTCAAAAACAAACTAGTGCCTGTGAACAAAAAATCAACAGCACTAGAGATAAATACAGAAATGAACAAACTCCAGTCTAGATCCTCAAAATGTTTATAGAGTTTTGGAGGATAAGTAGAAGCTCTAGATTTTCAATATAGGAAGTTTTCAAGGGCAACAATCTAGTTAAAAATTGGATCAGAGGATTTGACTTAAAACAATGTTGCATGACAAGTACAATTCTGTTTATTTAGGGTGGTAACATGGGAGGTGCTGATGGAACTTGAGAGACGTATCACCCCACTTCACCAAACAACTTCTTGGTTCTACCTCTGAGTAGAAAAACTGCACTTAATACCATGAGAAACCTAGAATACCTGTAAACAAGAAGCACTTAATGCCATGAAAAATGGAAAATGCACTTATTGCCTTGAGAAATGCACAGTACCTGTAAATAAGAATATTTAGTGTCTAAATAGAAATGTAGTTCAAGTTAATAGGTCAGGGCTGAAAGTAATGGGTATGCATCGAAGTCAGAAGACTAGATAATGAATAAAGGAAGTTCTGCCAAGAAATAAAAGGATATCCTTATAAATTTCAAGGTTAAGGGCTGGTCTCCTAATGCCTTTAATTGAGATTTGGGTCTACATTTGAAAAGTATTATCAAGGTCTAAAACTGTGCCATCCTATATGGTACCTGCTAGCTACATGAGGTTATTTAAATTTAAATGGATTAAAACAAAATAAATTAAATTTATAATTCAGCTATATTCCAACTGTTCAAAAGCCAATCACATGTGGCAAGTAGGTACTGTACTGGAAGGCACCTGATTATAGAACACTCCCACTGGACAGTGCTGAACCATGACAGGCAACAAAGATAAGATAAGGGATAGTTACTATTCTTAAAATTCTAAAAGTGACATGCCCAACCTGTATAAAACATCTTTACCTTGACCATAATGATGGTAATTCTTCTTGTAAGTCAACATTAAATTCTTCAAACACTTTCTGTGCTTTCTGAAATTCCTCTTCTGCCTAGAAATAACACAGAACATATGTTTACACTAAAAAATATTACATAAACACAAGCCATTTCTATACACAACAAAATAATTTAATATGAAATGGAAATAGCTTTATGACATTCTAGTAACATTTTGGGAAGGAGAAATATTAGTCTGCTTAATATCTACATGATATTTTTCAATAAAAGTAAAATACTATGTTGTTATTAAAACAATAAAACTGAATTGATAGAATGGTTGCTCTTACAGTCTCTGGCAGATTCATTCTACAAAAATGTGTTAACTGTCACACCCTGCTCTGCTCTGGATACTGAATATGGATGCTTCCCCAAGAAATTCCCAGTCTAGTAGAGAGTCTAAATAATTACATTGTAAGATAGGGCCTATAATCTGTTATGGAGCATCTCCTGGGGTAGATGGTACAGAGAACAGAAAGGTTCCATAAAGAAGGTGACATTTTAACTGAATCTTGAAGAATTAGCAAATGTTTGCTAAAGAAGGTGGTGGGTAAGACATTGCAATACATAAAAGGAGAGTCCCCTGGGTTGAAATTTTAGTTTACTAACTTTGTCAGATTGCTTTTTACCTTGGATACATCATCCATAACATGGAGACAGTAACACCCACCTGACAAGTGTTGTGAGTATTAAGGAAAGGTGATGTAGATGAAGTGTTGAACATGATGTCTGGCATCTATGAGGCCTCACATCATGAAGAATAGCTGTTATCATGGCTGCACAGAAACTGATGTGTAGGTCATGGAGGCTCTAGCTTAGGATGTATGTATGGAAGAAGGAGAGGAGCAGAAAGAAGACAGGAATGTTGATAAGCATGAATAGAGAAGCCATAACCAAATTGAGAAGGTTGCATGTATTGTGCTAAGGAATTTAGAATTTTTCTACAGGCAATAGGAGCCATTTAAAGAAGAAAGCAGTGGAGAAACATATCTAGGTAAGTGTTACAGAAAGACCATTCATTCAGGCAGCTGTGTGCAGGCCAATAGGAGGCAGCAAGACTGGAAGCAAAGGGAGTAATTAGCAGGTGTCATCAGTAAATTGGCATCTGTAAATGACTTACATGGTAGCTACTGAAATGGGTTTTCTAAAAGAAAATGAATGTTATGTAAATCTAGCACATGTGTATACTCTCAGACAATTATAAGTGATGCCTGAGATTTCAAACTTGGTTCCCAAACTGAATCTGCATTTTAGCATGGAGTATGGGCCACAGTCACAAAGTATAGGAACACTCATTACTTTCTTTGATTGTACAGTATTGCTGGGAGCCACAGTTTATCCTGATCAAAATGTAGGAGTCCGTGTCACCTATACAAACTCTACAATAATATGAAAAACCTTATTTTTAATGAAAAATTCCAGAAAGCAGCCCACAAACACCATGTTTCAGTTCAAATTCTGGACTGATTCCAATCTCCTTTAAAAAAAAATAAACATTTCATTTTAAAAGCAAAGTTGCTAGGTCACAGAATATGGAATGGTAACAACAGTGGAATCAATCCCTACCTTAGAGATTCGACTCTCATCCTTCCTCTTTGAGCTCTGTAAAGCTTCCAGATGGTGGCGGGCACTGTCATAGTCAACCAGCTTCCTACTGCGCTTTGCGATGCGATTCTGCCAGTGGAAAATACATGCATGAAGAAAGCCATGGTCATAGATTTTCTTTTTGACCGCTAAAATGCTTTTCTTGTCCAGAGTACCTGAAGACCTTGACTGGAGAGGAAAGTTAGCTGGAGTTTCAGTAGATATGAGTATATGATCCCTGGGCATGAGACTACAGCCTCCAATCCTCTCTGTGAAAACCATTAGGTAAACAGCTTCCCTTCGGATGATAATTAGGCCGGTCATGAGGAGTTGAAAGCAGAATTTGTAGTCAAAGACCAGAAAAATCCCAGAACTGGTTGAGCGAAGCAGGTAAACACATACCCTCTATTAGACTCTCTTCTAAAAGTTTAAATGTTTCCATTTTCAAGGTAGTGAAAGACTATATTAGGCCTGGCTTTCTAATTCTAATTACACATGAAAAGCAGTCCCATATTTATAAAGCAGAGTCTTAGGAATAAAAATTCCCTTTCCTAGAAATGCTCCACAATTCATTTGTTCATCAGAACCATCAGAAGAGTTTAAAAATATATTGATTCTGGGAGTTCCCTGATGGTGTAGTGGCTTAAGGCTTCAGCATTGGTGCTGTCAGCACTGTGGCCTGGGTTCGATTCCCAGTCAGGGAGCTACCCACATACCAAAAAGCAAAAAAAAAAAAATATTGATTCCTAGAGACTTCCACTTTCACTTAGGATATGGAGAGCTGCAAAATATTTCATTCACACACTCAAAAGAAAAAAGCTGGATAAATATAAAAACATAATTCTTGATTATATCGAGATCTGAGGTCACAAGGCAATAAAGTAAACTGCTATCTAAAGAGGGACAAGTGGTTCCAACAAGAAAAGAGACACACAAAACATTTTACTTTTGGCAGTGTACAGATTAAAGCTGTGGTCTGCATAAAAGTGGTTAACAAGAGGTCAGCTAAAACTTTAACAAACTGTTAAAAGCCTAGTGCAAGCTAATGTGTAGTTTTGAATCCCCAGACACAGAAAAAACTGCATTTATAGGCAAGCTCTTTCCTTAGACCTACATTAAATGCTACCAGTAAATCTGCAGACAAGACACTGCCCATAGTTCTTAAGACTATCCATAAAGGGCTGTAGTATTTTTTTAAGTTAAACACGGTAGGTATATTATAAATTGTAGGGCAACAACTAAAAATTCAAGTTAAATAAAGATGTACAACTAATAAGCAAGTCACATAAAATATACTGGTTTTTGAGCCCCAGATTAAGATATTCTGATTTAATTAGTCTGAAGCAAGGCCCAGACATCTGTCCTTTTTCAAAAGATCCCCAGTGGTCTAGTTAGGCCCAGCTACTCTAAAAATGAGAACTACTACTGAAAAAGGCACTTAGTTTTTTAAAAATTTGATGTAGTAGAAAGAAGAAAAATAACAATATAAATGTATATGGCTTGCAAAACATGGTCACATCCCATGGATCCTCATAGCAACTTATAGTATGGGTATAGTATGGTCATTCCCATTTTACAAGTAGGGAATTTGAAGTTGCATGAGATTAAGCTCTGATTTGTCCAGCATTGCTTAGAAAGCCTATGGCAAAAGATGAATTAGATATCAGCCCCCCGACCAGTGCCTATAGTCAGGCAAGGCAAGTGAGACACCTAGGGCACAAATTTTAAGAAGGCCCTCACTCTCAGGTCATGTAAGTGTAGGATAGGCAACCAAGAGTAGGTGCTTCCTAATATATTTGGCTATTAATGGCCTCACTTGCCTCACTCAGTCCCAGCCCTGCTCCTGACTCTTGGTTAGAACTTCTAACAGGTCCCATATTTCTCTGATAGACTACCACTCAGCCACCATCTATTACTCTATGATATTCCTCCACACCACTTCGAGATGGGTGAGAGGTGGGTCAGGGCAGATACTCTGATTTAGCTGCTTCCAGTCTCTTTCACTTGATGCCCTGCACCTACCACTTTCAACTGGTGTTATAGTGGAAAGTATGGTTGACACATCATATTCACTTAAAAATATGTGAGCTAGCCCAGGCAGGGTATAGAGAAGCCCTTACATAAAATATGGGGGATACAGTGTGCCTATAAGCTGACAAAGCTAATGATTTTAGCAAATATATAACCATTACTTCCAAAGGAACACTATCCCTTAAACAGTGTCCTTCTGTAACTATATGCAAACTCTTATGAAGCTTTGCTTTGTGGACTTTTGGAGGTGCAGGTAAGGAGGACTCTCCTTTAATATCTTCCAAGAAGTAAATCTTGATTCTTTGAAGGTGAATATGATTTTTGAAAACAGAAAAAATTCAACTACTTCCAAGTCTGTGAATAAAGTGGAATAAGGCACTGGGTCATCTTATTTTTTGTTTAAAAACAAGAAGTGAAGTAAATAATGTGACTTACTTTCTCATGTAATTGACAAGTCAATTACAGAGTACAGCTTACTATGTAGAAGTGACTATTTTGAATGACATCACTCATTTTGATGCAGACATTTTTGCATTGGAAAAAGGAATCAATCTTATTTCCTTACCTATCTAATATTTGGAAACCTTGAAAAAAAAGAACCAAGTCTCCTGAGTAAAGGTAGAGTTAATACACTTTAGCTTTTATAGAGAAAATGATACAATTCTTATTTTACCATCCAATCAAGTAAATTTCATTAAATAAATTTACTAGCTTAATAGTAAATCATTTAATTAAGTTTTTAATGAAAATTTCTTCAGATTTCCACTGTCCACTGACCCTATGCAGTAAAAAAATTGTTATATTTTTTAAAAATTATATAATAATTCCAATTTGGGATTCATTTTAGCACATTGTTGTAAATATATGCTTGCTCATGCATGGCCATCAAGATAGAATATAAACTACATTTTATAATAACTGCTCACATCTGTAAGCCATCTGGTTTAATGACAAACTGGCTCTTATTACATTGATTTCAGACATGAATGCTGTATAATAAGAACCATAACACCATGTTCCCTGCCAATCACAGATGGAAGAGTCAAATATCACCCCCTCATGAATGGTATTCCATAGCCCTCACTGATGGGCTGCAGTAAATATTTGGAAGTTTGCCTAAGGTTTTAACTACACATAGCCTGCTGATTTTAATGGGAACAAATGTGTTCTATGCTTTGAAAATTCTCCAGTTTAGTATTTTTAATCACAATCTTCCTTTCCATCAATAACCTATTCATTACATAATCACTCAGCACTAACTTTTTTGTAATAATTGAGTCTATATCCACTTCTAACTTCAATCCACTGAGTAAAGTCATACAGAATAGCTAAAGTGCATTTTCACAGAAGTCTTTCAAATATTAGAAACATCTATGCTCCAATTCACCAATTCTAAATTGTTTCCTTTCCAAGCTAACTAATGCTATTTTCTCAGTTGTTCATTGTATGAAGTAGCTCGCAATTCTCCATCTTGGTTGAAACCCTGCGTGTATGCTATGACATTTCACATGTAACTTCAGAGAAAGAGAGAAATTGCTTCAGCTTCTTTCCATGGTGTAGGTAAAACCATGACATACATGTCATTTTTCTTGAGGGCATCCAGCTAGATATTATTCCCAAATCTCTAGTGTAAAGATGGTTCAGTTACTGGAGGATCATTTCATGATGACTTCAACCATGTACCTCAAGAAAAAACTGCTAAAATTAAAGTTCTACTGAGTTCTTCATCTTTCTGACATGAAACAAACTGAAAAGACTAGTTGATATTATCAATCATGATTTTATTTTAATCTCTATGTTTTGATACAGGTACTTCTGTGTGTATCTGTCTTCTGAAATTATATGCTCCTAGAAAGTATGGCCAATTTCCAAATACTTATCTCTAGGCAATACCACAATTAAGATTCTTCACATTTTTTAAAATATTGTTTTTGTTTCTGAAATTCAATAACTTTTCAAATGTTCCCTTCTTTAATTAATCATTGCCTTCATTGGTTTATCTAAGTCACTCTATGAATATATATTACATGAATAATTTAGATAAGTCACAAGCTGCTTTGAAATTTTCAAGTAGGAGGACAAAATTTTCCCTTCCACTCTTCTGATTTACTGGGAATTGATTTTTATGGAGATTAAATTACAATGTAGTAAATGATGCTCTGGAGTGTGATAATAATTCAGAGACTGCTCCACAAATGCCACAGATTCTATGATAAAATTTGAATGTCTAATAATTTGAAGATAACCCAAAACACACTTCCTATAGGCTAGTACATGCAATCTTACAGAATTTAAATTTTTTTCAATTTCTCAGAAAATTAAAATAAACCTGATTTATACCTTTCAATTAGGATGTATTTATGGAATGGCTCAATAGAGCCTTCTGCTGCCTATTATACAGACCAGGTGGTTTAAAAACCATCTTTCCTCCAGAGTCAATTCCAAATCTATGATATTCAAACCTTCACTGTGTATTTCCCTTTCAATGTATCCAAGTATCACATAGGACAGATGGTTTAGACAAGATATTTTGAGATCCAGATGCAAATGTATTCGAAATGCTTATATCTTAATACAGTTGACCTTTTAACAATATGGGTTTGAAATGCACAAATCTACTCACAGGTGAATTTTTTTGTCAATAAATATGAGAATTGTGTGGAAAGTATCCAGTCATGTAATGTGGAAAATACAGGCATTTATGGCTGGATTTTTTCTGGACAGCCCTCGTATACAGTTGGCTCTCAGGATCTTCTAGCGTCCGTCCCATTTCCAGATTCAACCAACCATGGATTGAAAACCAGTATTTTCTATCTGCGGTTGGGAAGCTGCACTGTTGAGGGTCGACTGTATGCATTGTTCTACACCATTTTATATAAGGTACTTGAGCTTCCACAGATTTTTGGTATCTGCAAGGGTCCTGGAAGCAATCCCCTGTGAATACTCAGGGATGACTGTAGTTAAGTTTTGGGATGTCAAAAGTTATAAAAAGATTTTGGGCTGCATAGGGGTCAACGCTTCTAACCTCCACATTGTTTAAGGGTAACCTGAAGTTCAATTTGTACTGAAAATTTCAAGGAGAGAAAACCTAAGGCAGGTGTGCTATGAACATATGCAAATAAATAGTACACAAGGAGAGGTCAGATTTTGCTCTGACATTTACAATGAAGTTTCTCCTTAGGACTGTTGTTTACACTAATGGAAATTCCTATCAAACGCTCTATAATAAAAAAGTTTACATACAAAGAAGATTGGAACTTTTTGGTATCTCTGATCTCTGATTTTACATCTATAGGATTAAAAAGACTTCTGTAGAGAAATAAAAGCTGCAGCAGTTCACTAAACGGGAAAAAGGGATTTCTGTAACTATATTTCATTTCAAACTGATAGAAACAGGATAGAAATCCTGTACTTAAATAAATGAAAAGCTACCCACTGTCTCTGACTTTCGTTTCCTCTTATTTTCAGTGAGTAATACATGTGCTCATTCAATTCTTTCCTGTATAGACACAGAGTAAAATACCTTTATGTCAGGAAATTGGCCCAGGTAGGTATCAAGGGTCAGCAAGGACCCATCCACTAGTTTTTGATGGAAGTCTTCCCACAGCACATCACACTTCTGAAAGAGAAAGAGAAATAAAGAGATAACTGCTGAATCAGTTTCATTGGATACCTTTCCCCAAACTTCTCAAAAATTTGAAACTAAAAAATTAGACAAATAATATTTCACCACATAGCAGATGCTAGAAAGAAATTTTTAATTGTGAATTTTTAAATAATACAAAATTTCTAGGCAATTGAGCTACCAGATCCAATTTACAATATAGGCTATCTTAAGGCTCAACTCATTAAAAAAAAATCTATTTCTGATTCTGCATTAATAAAGAATGTACAAGCTTCAAAAGTCTCCAGATCTTTATAGATGGCCTTTGGGGGCTAAGAGACGGTGAAGAATTCCATATGGATTGCTTATGAAGCCACCCATAAAATTAGAAAACAATTCAAATGAACAATAAATCATTGCTACAGCTTCCACAGAGAAAGCAGGACATTTACAATCACATTGTGAGAGGCTCTGCCATTTATGGAATATCAATTATGATAAAGAATGAATATTAGGTATTATTATCATTATTACTACTATGTTTAACTATGTCTAGGCATGCACATACAAAGGTCAGACAATTAATTTCATGAACTCATCCTAGCAAAAGTGCTACATACCTCATTGCTGATTATCACTACAGTCACCTTTGAAGTACTCCCCTTGGAAAGTTTTGCACCGATGACAGCGCCTAGTCCACCCTTCATGGAACTTTTTTCTGGAATGGCCATCAGAGCTGTTGTTGTACCCAAAATCTGCCAATAAAGTAGACGAACTTACCACCGTGCATTTATGTTGGCAGCACTGTACAAACAACTCGGTATTGACACCTTACTGAGTTGTTTGTACAGTGCTGCCAACACAAATGCACCATGGCAAGGTTTGGGTACGACAACAGCTCTGATGGCCATTCCAGAAAAAGAGTTCCAAAACTGTTTTGAAGGGGAGACTAGGCACTGGCATTCCTGCATAGCTTCCCAAGGGGAGTACTTCAAAGTTGACTGTAGTGCTAATCAGCAATGAGGTGTGTAGCACTTTTTCTAGGATGAGTTCACGAAATTAATTGCCCAACCTCATATTTTACACATATGTGCATGCGCATTTAATTCTCATATAGCTTTATGAGGAAGTGTAATTGTTGCTACCCCACAGCAGAGACTACTAAAGCCCAGAGATATTATATAAGTTGGCCAAGGTCATGCAGTTGATAAGACACACTTTGGTTTCAACTCAGGTCTATCTTCCCTCATTCAAAGCTCATGATCTGTCTATTATGTGGGCTGCCTCATGAGAACAGGGTTCATATTCCATCTACGTGATTTTGGAAAATAGAATCTCCCTGAATTTCAATTTCTCCAATTAAGTAAGTTGACAATGTAAAGTGATTCACAGAATCCCAGGCACATACCAGGTGTGCAAGAATATAATTACTACATTTCTCCCTGTACTACAACATTTAGGGTCTCCTGACAGAATCTGCTGCTTGTTCCCCAGTATCTACCTTTTCTTTCTGTTAGGAATAGAACCGGCAGTTTTAGCTGGCACATGGCTGCCTAGGATACAGACTAAATTTCCAAGCCTCTGTTGCAGCTAAGTGCAGTCATGAACCTAAGTTCTGGCCAATGGAACATACGTATTTTCAGAAGGTGTCCTTTATCTTCCCTGTGTCCTCCTCCTTGCTGACTATAATGCAGAAATGAGCACTGATGGTCAGTGCTCATCTTGAACCTGGAGAAGGCAGCAAGGATGGCAAAGATGGGCCCCTGATGGTTGTAGGTCCAACACACTATCTGGGCTCCCCACCTCCAAATTCCTTTATGGGAGAGATATATGATATTTTGCCATGTATAATGCACACTTATTTATTATTATTATTAATTTTAATTTTTTAATTTATTGGGGTGACAATGATTAGTAAAAATTACATAGGTCCCAGGTGTACAATTCTACATTACATCTTCTATGTGCTGTGTTATGTGTTCATCACCCAGAGTCAGTTCTCTTTCCATCACCATATATTTGTGTCCCTGTCCTTTCTCTCCCACCCACTAACCCTGTTACCCTTAGGTAACTACTGAATTATTGACTGTGTCCATGAGTTTTGTTTCTTTGTTGCTTTTAATTTTAACAAGCAAACTAAATTTCTCTTTTTCCGTTATTTTACTCACTTGTCCCTTCCTCCTCCCATTTTAAAGAAGTCCCTCTAACATTCTTTGTAGTACTGGTTTGGTGGTGATGTATTTCTTTAGCTTTTTCTTATTAGAGAAGCTTTTTATCTGTCTTTCAATTTTGAATGCTACCCTTGCTGGATACATTATTCTTAGCTGTAGATCCTTGGTTTTTATCACATTGCATATTTTCTGCCAATCCCTTCTGGCCTGTAAAATTTCTGGGGAGAAATCAGCTGAGAGTCGAATGGGTGTCCCTTTATAAGTTAACACTCACATTTTTCTTGCTGTTTTCAGAATTTTTTCTTTTTCTTAAACTTTTGCCATTTTAATTATGATGTGGCTCAGTGTTCTTGTTTGGGATCATCTTGTTTGAGATTCTCTGTGCATCCTGGATTTGTATGTCTCTCCTTCACCAGGTTAGGAAAATTTTCAATCATTATTTCCTCAAATAATTTCTTGATTCCTTGTTTTTCCTCTGACCCTTCTGGCACACCTATTATTCTGATATTCTTACATTTGATATAGTTCCAGAGGAATCTCAATCCATCTTCATTTTTTGGGAAATTATTATTTAATTGTTCTGGCTGGGCGTTTTCTGCTGCTTTTCCTGCCAATCACTGCTTCGCACTTCTATTTTATCTTGTTTAGTGACTTTTATTCCATTCTTCATTTCAGTTAATGTAGTCATTATCTCCCTCTGGTCCTTTATAATGGTTTGTTAAGTCTTCTTTAATGCTTGCTATCTCTGTTTAAATAATTATTCAGTTCCTTTAGCATTTTTATAATCATTGCTTTGAGCTCTCTTTCTGATGGGTCATCTGTCCCCATCTCTTTAATTTGACTTCCTGTTCTCTGGTTTCTCTTCTTTGCAGTCTCTCTGAACTGTCTCTGCTGCAGTTTCTTTGGTATTCGCTGCTGTTACTAGGCAGGCAGAGGTCTGTGGAGGAGGGGAGTATGATGCTTTGTTTTCTTCCTGTGGCTCCAGAGGTCGTGCAGGAAGTTTGGGTATGATTGCACCTTTCTGTTCTGGGTTTGCCCTGCATGTGGATTCTGCCCTGAGCCTTGGGGTCGGTCCTGTATGCTGGCCTTTCAGATCATCCTGGTTGTGGGCTGAGAAAGGCACACGCAGTCCTCTCTCTCCTCCTCCTTCCTGGCCAAAGTGTTTGTGCTACGGCTCCTAACCACCCAGTCACTCCCCCTCCTCTGGGAACTGGAGTGAAGTCTGGCTGCTGCTTTTTGTGGACCAGTCTGTGCCTCCTGGGGCTGAAGTGAGATGGGTGCGATATCTCTGGACCCCCTTTCCTCTGTCCTGTGGACCAAGTGGGGTCCAGAGAGCTCTCCCACCACCTTTTTTCTCCTCCCTCCCTCAATGGTAGAGTTCCAAGCAGTGACCTGTGTGGCCACGTTCCCACTCTTCCCTTCTATTTCTCCTTTGCTTAACTCTCTGCCAGCCTGCAGGTACCTTAATGACATGAGTGGGTTTCTTAGCTGTGTTTGTGCATTGTGCAGAGGGTCCTTGGTTGTAATCTTCAGAGGAGTTTTTCAGAGGTCTCTCTCACACTACCATTTTGTTGCCATCCTCTATAGTGCACACTTTTTTGCCCAAAATTGTGAGGGAAAAATAAGGATGTGTATTATACATGGGTAGTACTAATTCTGTATCTATATAAATGTTTTCAGTTCTTTTATTTATGCTTATGAGTTAAAAGTGTAATTCTAGAAATTAATAATGATATCTGTATGCAAAATAATGCCCTGGAATAAAAATATTGTTTTTTTTTATTGTTAAATTTATTGGGTAACATTGGTTAGTAAAACTTACACAGGTTCCGGGTATACAATTCTACAGTACATCTTCTATGTGTTGTATGTGTTCATCACCCAGAGTCAGTTCTCTTTCCTCAAGGACAAAGGTAAGACATTTATTCCTAAGGTTTCCTTAGGAATAAACATCAACAGTGGCATCTGCCACACAAAGAACGTAGTACAGTCTTATAGATAATGGGTGACCCAAGTGTCTATTATTTAAAAATTTGTTATTTCAGGACAAGTTTTTAATTATTATAATATGCATATTAGTCATAAATTTACAATATGAGTCAAGCATTTAACATGATGTTAGAACACAGTATTTTTGTTATTGAAGAAATGTGAGAAGTTGCAATTACTTAATAATAACATTGGAAAATGGGGTGGGGAGGCTGGTTTTGCCAAATTCATATCCTTAAGATTTTCAAGAGGTAACACAGCCAACAAGAGCTTTCCTCATAAATGAATCGCTATGTGTTTTTTTTTCTCAGTCATAATCAGATTATAAAGATCAAAGTGGGTATATCAGAATTTTTCTGAAGCATTCTGGGTGTACTGTTAACCCATCTTTCCACAGGCTGCACAGTCAGCTCATCACACAGCAGACCTTCCCCTGAGCTGTGGTGGCTGTATCTCCTAGGTCTTCTGTGCCCAAATGAGCAGCAATAAGCTCCCAAGAAGTGGGGTGTGACAAACAATTGCTCTTTGTTTTAAGAAGAAATTGGATGTGATAGAATCCTTGACAGGTGGCTTTTTAATATCAGTAAGAATCAAATGCACTGTGCACTATGTTAGTGACATGAGTACAAAGGCTTTGAATGTGTTATGAGTAGGTATAACTACTATTTTCATTTTGCAGATGAGGAAACTAAAGTCCATGTCATGTAGAGCACCTGGTTTCTGCCCCATTCTACCTTCCTCCAAGAAGTGATACCCATTTGATCACTTCCAGATGGCCCTTGGCTATAAGTTGAATTTCAGATGTTAAGACATGTCTAGGGACACAGCTTTCCAAAAGTTAAACTCCTATTAACAGGCCAACTGCATATGTACTCTGGCTCTGCAGCAAATGGACTAGCTTTTATGTGAAATAGATGCTCTTCCCAGCTTATGCCCATGCTTTCAAGGAGGATTGGTGGACGCAGGAGTGCAGAGGTGAAGTCGGTACACAAAATCATCATGCTGGGGACCCATTCTCCTGGAGCATTGGCCTGTTATGACATGTAGTAAGGGAAAGAAACATGCTATTCTTATTTTGAGGAAAAAATAGTGTTTAACCCACAGATTTCTACCCAAGTGGTCTTATAATCGGTTCACTAATAACTGAATTTGATATGATCTGTGTAGCAGAATTGTACAGTGCCTTCTGGGTATATGGTGTCCTGTCATGATTTAAGGCCAAAAGTAGTAAGGTGGGGTCTGAGTGAGCGGGACTTGATGGGAGCCTTGCAGAAGCGCTCCCCACTCCCAGGCCTCCTGTGTGCTGCCATCGGGCTTTTACCTCGCCAACCATCTTCACATCTTCCCGCCCATACCAGTCAGGCTCATAGACTTCATGCAGTGACTCGGTGAGCTTCATTGAGGCTTCTTGCATGCCTAGCATTGAAGAAAAATAACTGCTGTTAGACAGAAATGTGTAAGGAGTCTCTTCCTCATCCCTTTACTTTTCTAAGTGAAAGAAAAATCTTGAGTACTCTTTAATTATTTGAGGAAAAATTG
Organism: Lyroderma lyra; assembly: GCA_004026885.1. Taxonomy (NCBI): domain Eukaryota; kingdom Metazoa; phylum Chordata; class Mammalia; order Chiroptera; family Megadermatidae; genus Lyroderma; species Lyroderma lyra. The sequence continues at coordinate 17,920 of PVJL010013005.1, read as the reverse complement.
CAAGGCACTACTGCTAATTTCATTTGTAATCACATCTTTACTTGAGGGTATCTAAGACTTATCTGTGCATTTTCTATTATTTACATGATAATGATACATACAGATACAGGGTTTTGATAAAATCAACAGGTGTCCTATCCTGAAAACAATAATAGTGTGTCTTATTATGTGTGTTGTCATCTGCTAAATGGCATGAAACCATAAATGCATAGAACACCTAAAATACCTGTCCATAAAACTAGAGTTCTAAAAATAAAATTAATCCTAAATGACTTTAAGTTTAAAAAAATAAAGCATTTTTATAGAAGCAGGTAGAAGCGAAATCAATAGGATTTTAGGATATAACAGCTGAAAGTTGTTTAAGTGGCCTGAAATTTTTCAGAAGAAACAAAATTTTGCTTTTACTGATATTATGACCATCTATATATATACAGTTTAAAATCAGATCTCAAAAAGCTTAGTATTCTTAAGTCTATGGGTCAGAATTTTCATTAGAAGTACATTTGGTATGTTGTAAAAATTTTGGTTATTATGATCAGTTTTTGAGTGCAACATGGTGATATACAATATAACCAAGTCTTTCCCAGTCTCCCCTCCACCCCACCTTCTAAACATAGAGGGCAAAGTGTGGATTGCCATGGAAACAGCTAAGCCTGAGAACAAAATAAAGTGCATTTGTTGGTTGGTGACTTTGAGAAGTGGCTCTCTGGCATGAGACTCCCTACCAACTGAAAGGTGAGACTTGGCCTATTTGGTTTTTTGGCCTTTGTCACTAGGGAATATGAAAAGGGGCTGGATAAAGGGAAAAGAGAACAAAATCTGAGTGTTGCCATTAGAAATAAAAAATTCATTTCATAAACTTAACACCAGTGAATAAAAGATGGAAAGTTTTTCTTAAACTGAAAGCTACAACATTCTACATTCAACCACATGCCTATTTGATTTAAGGGAGTGAATTCTAGGTTCAATTGTGAGAGAAAAGAACAAAATAAAAGATGTCTGAAATGATAGATGTGTGTTATAAAAGCCAACATCTAACACAGTAGTACTTTTTCACTCTGTAGGCACATCCCCACTTTCCTAATCCTGATAAAATGTAAATACTTCTTTATGAGTATATTTGTTCTTTGCGTATTAGAGATTTGAGCATGTTTCAGGGCTATGTAGAGTGTGAAAGCCTGCCTCCCTATCCCCATGAAGTGCATCACTGAGGAAGCTAAAGGAGTCCCTACACAATGGGCTGTACAGTCACATGGCCTGAAACACATTGGCAACCACGATGAAGCCCTGGCAGGCTAAGGTGGGGGAAAATCAGTGATCTCAAGTCACTGGGGACTCTGATGAAATAAAACTCTTGTAGGTGAAAGTCAAAAAATAATGCAGAAACCTGTAGCACCTGCTAGCATGCTGAATCCAAGCAAGTGAGAATTCTCTTGTACATATGGTCATTGTTGAGGTGGCAGCAACATCATCTCACGTGTCCATACTCACCCCTCCCCAAGTACAAGCAAATCTACTAAGAATGTACACCTCAAGTTCATACCAAGAGTTAGTCACTGGTTTACCCCCTTCCATAATTCAGATGCCAAAAGGCTGCGGAAGTTTTCTTTTAAATCTTTATCTTAAAGATAATGGAAAATTTAAACAGCTCTATAGTTAGGTTCTTAATGTCCTAAGAGGAAGAAAAGAAATAATGGCATTATAGGACAAGTAACCTTTGTGGTAAAAATAAAACTGTACATGTAAGCTTAAAATAAAATTATGTAAGACCTTACTCACTGAGGTTAAAAAGCACAGTGTTGCAGTAAATATGTCTATAAGCAGCCAAAAATAAATACTAATTGCTGTGTGGCTAAGTAGTGATGAATAATTTGGAACGTATCCATTTTGACATAGAAACTTCCTAGAATACTCCAAAAGAAGTACTCTGATGGGCACACCACTGAACAAGACAAAAAAGTCTTGCTCTTAAGGGGCATAAAGACTGGCAGAGATTTCAGAGGTTAAGAATTTACTCTGCTGACAGAACACAGGAGGGGAAAAAAGCTAAAAATCTAAGTTCCCTTCAATGCAGTTGGGCAACATTAACCCATTTCACATCTAGAAAAACAAAACAGTGCAGCTCACTTGCAGCAGCATTCATTTAATTGTACATAAACATGCTCTTTGAGGTTGAAGCAAATCTGACTAGTTTTCAATGTGAAAATACAATATAAAAACTGTTCTTAGAGTTATTTATTTCTTAACAACTTGTCTCTAATCCTACGTGACAGAAATATGTATGATGATCAGTATTTAATAACTTTTTTCATGCATAAGAATGCTACGTTTTGTAGGACTTGACATTTTCAGTGATCAAGAATTACTATATTTTGTAATGAAAATACCACCAGCAAAAACTGAATGCTATAAATAGAATGATGTCATTTGTTTCCAAAGACTATCGCTATACTAGAGTGATGCAAAAATAATAATAAAAGTGAGGTATTTCATGGCAAACTTTGGGGGTCAGGTTAGGAATATAATCTACAAGTTATCTTGGGGTAAACACTGCAGCCACATGCACTACTGGTGAGTATTCTCAGAGCAAATGGGAAATGGGTTAAAGCAGAATAGATTAAATAGTATTTAATATCTAATATTCAATACTTTCTTAAAAGATTCATGATTCCCATAGAATTACCATTTTACTATTGGGTAGGAACCATTCCCTCTCTTCAGAAATGTGAACCTCCTCTAAGATATTTATAAATGTGTGAGTTTCTATTTTCATCCTGTAAGATTTCTTGCATAAATTGCACTGCTACATGAGTCCTCTTTGCTTGAGCAATGTGAGGGTATGTATTTTAGTTAAAAATAACATCAGTTAGAATATATTATAATAGACAGCAGAATTTGTAAACCATTATAAGGATATCTAAAATATTGCAAGCTTTGCCCATTATTTAGAAAAGACTTGATTAAGAAGACAGCAGTTGCCTCAGGTGAAAGGAACTCTTTTGCCTCGAGTCTCATAGGAGGAGAACAAGTAGAGGGGCAAAAGTGTTGAAAAATAGATTGTGAGACATTCAAGAACAGTCAACCCTACTGATGGGGTCATGTCGACACATAACAAGTCACATACAATTAATTACAGCACCTGGGTCACACTCCACTTAGAGAATGATCTTGTGTTCATTATCCCTGTGTCTGGCCTCCACCACCGCCCACATGCCAGTGACTCCAAATTCCGGATCCCTACTGGCTATTTCCACTTGGATGTCCCACCAGTACCTCAAACTTGACATTTTCAAAACAAACTGAGAAATTTCCTCTCAAAACCTGCTTGCACTCTTCCTAATCCTTATGACTATCACTCAGTTGTCCCAGTTAGAAAATTGGATGTGATCCTGCGTGCATCCTCCTTGAATTTGTGCTTGTATCAGCAAGACATGCCAATTCTGCCTGATTCTCAAATAAAGTTCCTTCCATGCTCACTGCCACAGCCCTCGATTAGGCATCAATTGTCTATTAGTTTGATTAGATAAAACAATCCATATCAAATGGCTGAGCAAATACAGCAAATGTTCAAATGTTGGCCATCATGAAAACTATTTTTGAAGGCAGTGTGGCATAGTAATTAAGTTTATTACTTGCAATTAATGGGCCTTTGTTAAAATCTTGGTTCTATCATACGAGTACACTATCTGTGAGATCTTAGGCAAATTACCTCGCTATCCTAAATCTTAGTTTTCCAAAACACACATTACTAATAAATATGATAGTACATGCCATAAGTTGCAGTAGGAATTATATGAAATAAAAAAGTAAAAGTATATATAAGTGCCTGGTAGATAAGCACTCAATAAATGTTGGCTGTTATTATTATAAAGATAGATTTCTAAGTGGTTTCCTTGAAGTTTCATTTCCTCTAGTCTGAATTCCACACAACCACAATTATTTTTCTGAAATGCTAATCTGATCCTGTGACTCATTCGCTTCCCTATAATAATGTAACTACACTTTTCCCCACTGATAGAATAAACTCCCAATATGATATGATACATAAGCACATCTTTATTCAAATCTGTCTACCTTTCCATGTCTTATCCAGCTCAGTTTTCTGCTTGCACCTCACTAATCTACTTTGTCCTTAAAGAGCCCATGCTCCCTCCTGCCTCCTGGGCCTTTGTGCATGTTGCTTCTTCTACCTGGCAAGTCCTTCCCACCTCAACCTCTTTCTCTGGCATATCTTATAACCTGATGACCAGGTGTGCTCCCTTCCTGGGTCCATTCAAGTGTAAGTTCATAGGAAAGACCATTCCCAACCTGGTATCCGTTTTCTTATGTAGAGAGGGGGATCTGTCCTCTGGTGTGATGACATATGCGTGGACAGAGTTGACTCCATCTTGAAGCTAATCCACCAGCTTAACTTCTAAGTCAGTGGTTCCCAAAATTTTTCCACTTGTGTACCCCTTTTAAACCCATTTCTATAAATTGCACACTTTGCTTTTAAAACAGCTGTTTTTAAATACTGACACTTTTATTCAGTGCCTATCTTAATGTAAAATAGTGAATATGAGGTCATAAGTTAAGAAAGAAAAGTTACAACACTAAAAGTACAAACAGCAGATTTAATTTTATAATATTTGTAGCACAGTTAAATATTGATAATGATGATCAAGTATTTAACAAACTTTTAATTTATTATTAATAATATTTACTTGTGTTATCTGAAAAGTCTATAATAATTGTCATGCAGATCACTAGCTGATTAAAATACTGTTAGTGAAATCATTGAGCTTGCTTTGATGAACTTAGTTTCTTGAAATCAGAATCAAAAGATGCAAGATACAGTCTTAAATCCAGACTTGCATTAAGCTGGTTGTGGTACTTATTTTTTATGAAGGTGTAAGACGAAAAAGCTCTCTCTACTAGTTCAGTATTAGTAAATGGTATTTGAGTGCCTTCTCACTGAGCTGTTTGTATTGCTCACTGACATCTACCTAGAAGGTAATAAGATGCTTTCTTTTAAAATCAGAATTTAAAGAAGAATCAGCTGAAAGTTCGATGAACTGCTCTTTTCCATTGATCGATAGTATAGCTTCTTTGAAGAATACTTCATTGAAGGAATCTGCAATCCAGTTGTTTTCTTTTCCACATTGAGAGAGAGTGCTTATAAAAGGACACTTTAAGACCCCTCAAGTGACTTACAATATTCTCTTTCATGTTATGGGATAGGTGCAAGTCATTCTCAGGTAGGAAGTTGTGTAGAGCTGCAAAAACTTTAGGCTGACCTCTTTCAATAAACAGTTTCCAAAAGTCCAGTGTTTTAATCATTGACTCCATTTTGTCACTTACTTTGAATATAGTGGTTGAGCTGTTTTGAAGTTTCAAGTTGAGTTGCTTATGTCTAGAAAAATACCTGATAAATATGCAAGACTTTGAAGCCAATCACTGTCCTGAAACTTTGGAGTAAGAGGGAAACAAAGGTCTTCAAAAAAATTCCTGGACTTTATGTCTAAGTTCAAACATCCATATAAGTATCTTGCCACAAGATAGCAACCTTATCTTCATATACAAAAGTAATGTGCTGTGAATGCTGTTTATTTATTCACACAGTGCTTTAAACAATTTGGAGTTTTGTGGTTGTGACAATAAAATTTATAACTTTTACAGCCTCATCAACAACATCTTTAAGTTCACTAGGAAGAGGCTTGGATGTAACACTTTGTCTATGAATGCTGCAGTGACTCCATGGTACACAGGAAGCTGCATTTTTAACTCTGCTGCATAGGCCTATAATATAAAACAACCTCACATAGGCTTGCCTCCGTCAGTGTGTACACCCCAACATTTTGACAAATTAATGTCCTTTTTAATGAAATAACCATTAATTGCATTAAAATATCTTCACTTGTGGTATGATCTGTCAATGGGCAACAAAGCAGCAGGTTTTCCTCAATTTCATTTCCTACAAAGTACCTCATGATGACAAGCAAAACAGACAAATCAGCAACATTGACCTAGATGAAAAAGAACTAACTTTTTCTAATTCTATCTTGACTACAGCTTTAACATCATCAGACATTTCCTGAATGCATAGAGACATCCTATTGTTTGAAAAAGAGATAGTATTGATTTTGTGGACATGTTCTTCCCTAAACATACAAAAACCCCCCCAAAAAACAAAAAAACAAAACTTAATACAAGGAAAAATGCAATCTTCAGCTATGGTGTGGCTTTTACCATATTCAGCTATGCGATAAGCAGTAAGGTATGAAGCTTTAAATGCATTCTCATTGTCTTACTTTCCTGACATCATGTATCACGTAACAGACACTTTTCTAAGCACTGAAAATAATGTGTTTCTTTTTTATACATAGGATGTTTAGTTTTGAAATGTCACATGCATCCATTATATAATATTTCCACACACACAACACACAAATGCTTAGGACAATCATCATCGCCTACAAATGAAAACCCATATTTAATACACTCTTCAGAGTATTTCTTTTTCCTCTGTGTAGTATCTGGGTCATGCACCTTTTTACTATCTCCCTGTGTGGGTGTACTTGTAGTTGTGGACATGTGTTGAAAAGTCCCTGGCAACAGGTTATAATCCACATCATTTTGTTTTTTTAATCATTCCTGTTTTCAACCACTGATGAATAACTGACATGCTTAAAAAATCATTGACAATAGTAACTGAAACTATGTTAAACATTAAATTAAAAAAAAAAAAACTACTTGAAAAGAATCATGATTAAAGACAACACATTTACTTACTTTCACTCAGTCAATAACAAAAGTGATCAAACAGTCTGCTATGGATAGGTGTATTTATATGTATTGTTCTGAAACTGTGGGTAATGATTGGTAGAAGAGCAGTTTGTGGGAAGGGTTCATAGCCATGCCCTCACTAATCATCATTCACTAATGGCATCTAATTTTGAAATGCCCCCATTAACGGTGATTCAAACTTAACATTTATTGTTCCATAACTAACATTTTGCATTTTTTTACTTTGTTTTTTTGCCATTATTAATTATTTTTCTGTGTACCCCTGAATGGCCCAGTATGTACCCCCGGGGTATGAGTACTACCGCTTGGGAACCGATGTTCTAACTGAATAAGCCCAGACCTTTGACCCCTTGGAGGACTCTAGAATGTGTACAAAGGTTTTGGGCTAGTCATAGAATTTCCATTACTCTTTCCTCTGGGGCAAGAAGCCCTAGATGTTATCTACCCCTTAGCTGACCCTGGCACCAGAGCCTACTGGTATCTGAACTTTTGGTCTCCCCCTGACCACCCAGACACTCCTTCTTTAGCACACAGGCCCATCTGTGAAGCAGGATAAAAGAGGGTGGTCTAGAGGGTGAAATATGCAGAGATCTGAATGTCATACAGCTGCCCAAGGCCCGTTTCTATATTAAGTTCCCTATTAAACTCTGACAGCTGGACTTGTCTGCCTTATTCTTTGGTCCCTGGGCTCCGTTGGCATTTAGGGGCTCCTTTGCACACACAGCCTTTTCATGGAACAGACCACAATGCATATTTCTGTTACAATACATTTTATTGTGCATATCTGGCTCTTTTATTTATTCAACCTTTTTCCCATCTTTACTGTAAACTCCATGACAGCAGGCACTGTATCTTGTTCATCTCTGTATCTCCATCTCCTAGAACAGTGTCACGCCCATGAATGAGGCTCAATGAGATGTTTGCTGCCAAAGTGAATGAGAGCATAAGATCTAACTTGGAAAGTTCAAGCATCAGCAGAAATAAGAAGTAAATGCCACCCAGAGATTAGTGATAATGAGTAGAACTCATTTAACCCAATTTCACAGAATCCCTGTGACAGAGATTTGGGGGAGGAGGCTTCTAAGAGCAACTGGAACACTTTATAGATGAGGAAACCAAGGATCTAAGAGGCTCTGTGATTTTCCCAATTGTTCCTAGGACCAGACCCAGGGCCCAGCACTCTCCAGGGCCAGATCTCATTCCGCCATAAGAGTTGGCTAAAGTTCTTTTTGTCAAAAACAGAAAAACTGGTCACAAAAGCACTTTGAAAATGCAAATTATGATTTAACATGTAACCCTTGTCTTTAAGTGTGTTCCCAAGCACCAAAATGTGCTCCAAGGAAGTCTAACACCTTTGAAAGACTTTGAGAAAATTATTTCACAGTCAATAACTGGAAAATGCTGCTTATCTCATTAGGCCTTCTGATAATTACATTAACATATTAAGGGCTCCGATAAATTCTGTAATAACTTATTTAAAAACTCATTCCAATCAGCTTTGGCCAAAGTAATTTAATGTAAAACTCTTTTATGGATTATCATTTGTTAACATCATTGAATCAGCAAAACATGGTTGGGGGAAAAGCTGAGATAAAGTCCTTTCTTCTTCATGTGGACATGTGAAACAAAAGGCTGCTTTGATGGTCCACCCAATGTCTCTTTGGAACTAAAGCTTCACTCAGTGGATTCTCCTTCTAGATCACATTAAGGGAAAGAATTATGTCAATCTTTTAAAACAGCATTCTCCCTACTAAGGCAGTAAAACAGACCAAAATATACAGACTAGAAAAAGCAATCTAATTCACTCATTCATTCAAAAAATTCCATTTTTATAAAGATCAGCTACTACAGAAAAAATTCTGTGCTTGAAATAACGTATGACCTCTTATGTTCAAATTCTAAATCAATAATGAAAGAAATACCTAGAGTGTCTTGTATAGTTTGACTAAACTATTATAAATAATAAATACTTAAGGTTAATTTTTTAACACAATTATGAACTCTATGAGTTTATGGAAGCTAAAATTCTCTGAACCTTATTTTTTTGCAAATATAAAATAAGGCTAATGTAATTTATCCTATAGCTGTGTTGGGTGGTTACAAAGAGGTAATATGCCTAAAATGCTTACTTAGTACACAACCTAGCACATAGTAAGTACTCATTAAAAAGTAATAGCAGTAAGTTGTCATTATTCCATTGTATAAATGAACTCTAATTTGTGAACCCATTGCCCATCCAATGGTCATATAGTTCAAAGAGAGTAGAAGAGCGTGGGTAAAAGCAGAGTCTTAGGAGACACACAAATCCCAGTGCACACCCTAGTACTGTGTTTACTAGGCACATGACTTGAATAAGTTATGTAAACTGTGTCTTATTTTTCTTATCTATAAAACAAAGATAATAAAAGTACCTAACTCATAGAATTATCATAAGGATTAAAATTAAATGCCTTACACTTATTAATAAAACTTAAATATATTATAGTTTAAAAATCAATTTCACTGAATTTTTTATTATGAATAATTTTTAAGATTTTCATTATTTTATTACTTGTCACTTTCTGTGTAATAAATTTCACACATCCATATTGAAACTCTTAGAATAAATTCTTAGAAATGGAACTGCTATGTCAAAGGCATGTTGAAAAAACAAACAACGTATTTAAAGGTTTTTGCCAAATTGCCTTCCAGGAAACCTATTCTACAAGCACTACATGAAAGGTGTCTATTCCCCAGAGCTTTGACATTGCTAGGTATGAATTTTTTTCAGTCTTAATGTCTTTGAACATTTGGAAGAAAAATGATAGCATCTCCCTGTTGATTTTATATTTAGTATTCTTTGATTACTTGAGAGGATAAGCATTTTTCACATTTGTTACCCATCTATATGTGCAGATCTTCCTTGGCTAATTTTCTCTTCATATGTCTACTTACCCTTTCATTTAATCAACTGATCTTCATTTAGTTAACTTATTGAGCTCTTTCCATCTTATTTCATTTTCATTAAGCGTGTTGTCAAAATAATGTTTTTTAAACATTTAAGTCATATCTCTCAATCTTTCTTTTTATGATTTCTGTCTTTTGGGTTACTCTGGTCAAGAACTTGTCACCCATGACTGAAGACAGTGTATTGTATTTTATCCTAGTACTTGAAAACATCTTTTTGTACACATAATTAAATTTTTACTATACCTAAAACTGAGAAAGAGGAAATAGAGTGTGAGGTGGGGAATCTCACCTTTTTTTTTTGAGTGTTTGGCCAGTTTATCCAAGACCCCTTGTCAGAAAATCCATTCTCTCCTCACTAATCTCTAAACCTGCCTTGTGACCCATCACACCTATGAGTATACTTGGATCTGGCTCCATGAAGGGAGCTGGATTATGTACAGCTAATAGAGATGGAGCCCACCTCCCTACTACTCTCTCCTTCCTCCACCACAGGTCTCATTTCTTTGCCTCATATGGCTGAGGCCAGAAACCAAAGCCAGGGCCGCTCTGCCCCCATATAGTGGCAGGGCTGCAAGTGCTGGTGGTCCCCACAAGTCACGGGCAGTCTAAGGTTGCGATTCCTGATAAACCCACACCTGCCCCTGCCCCTAGGTGTGCATCTGAGTGTTCTCTCCTCTTGGGACATGCTCTCCCTCAGGATGTATTAATAAACCAGCTGCAGCTTTTCTTAAAAAAGGATTTGAGCTCACTCTACCCAACAACTCTTCCTAGAAATCTCTGGCATGTGGATGGCACTTACTCCTAGCTTTCAGCGTAATGACAGATATCTTTTTTCCTTGTTGATTATTACCTCAGAGGGAATTTGTAGGTGGAATGAAACACCTGTGCTCAAGTACCACCTTGCCAGAAAGCCAAATGGCTTTGTACTTAACACTTAATAGTGTCATGAATTCCAAGAACAACCTGTGCTTGGTAACATGCAGTAAACAATTCACACACATTACCTTTGATAGCTGCTAAATATCCTCGGAGTTCTCGCTGAAGTCTGGTACCCTCTGCCTAAAAAACACACAAAAGCAGAGATGCTAAGTATCTTGTCTATATTTTGCATGCAAACATGTATGAAACAGTTAAGTCTCTGAGTTACTGCCAAAGGCTCATTCTTGACATAAATATGTAGACACAGGCCATACAAGTGCCCATGAATCTAGACATTTACAGAGATTTTATTCAGCTTAAAAGGAAGAGAGGTAAGTACAATTTTGCTGAGAAGGAAACTGTGGCCTCCTATATATTCAAGAGTTAGCAAGTCTCTAAATTCTGACACATGGGTTACAAGGGTAGGGAACTGATCACCATTCTCCAATATGGTAGCCACTAGCTACACATGGCTCTTGAGTGCATGCAACATGAATAGTATGAATGGAGATGCACTTTAAGTATAAAATATACACCAGATTTCGTAGACTTAGTTCAAAAAATGCTCATTAACATGTTGTATTTCAACTGCATATTAAAAGTGATATTTTGGATATATTGAGTTAAACAACTGTTTTTAAAATTAATTTCACCTATTTTTTTCACTGTTTAAATGTGAACAGTAGAAGAATTTTAAGCACTTATGTTGTTTGTATTATATTTCCAGTGGACATTAATGAAATAGAGAATTTTTTTAAATTAAATTTTGATATATGAATTCTAGTTTTAATTTGGTTACCCTTGAAAACTCTGAGACTCTGAGACTAGGATTAAATTGCAAGTAGTTTAATCTGGAGTTAACCTAGGAAATGCCAATAGGGGCATGGAGAAGTGAGGGAGAGAAGGGAAGAGAGTCATCACAAGATGTATTATCAAACAAATTACTATTGTGGACAACTGCAATTAGTCCCACTAGGAAACTGTGTGAGACAGTGTTAAATACCCTATAGATACCCTGAGGGGCAAGAGAGCTTGGGCATTTATCCATTAATTCCATTTAGTCATTGGTTGAAGCTGCTCCTGGGGGAACATTAATTCCCTCAGTATGTTTACACAGGGGCAGGGAGGTCTTCAGTCACAAGAAGAAACTTCTGGCAAAGAGCTGCCCTTGCTGGCAGTTGCATCTTAGTGGGCTCAGAAAAGGTAGGTGCTAGGGACATATAGCTGGGCACCCATAGTGTGTACTATGACACTTAAACTGCATAAAAATATATGCATTATAATGCACAATTATTTAACAAACTGAAGAGAGCCATCATACTGAATGACTCCACCTTGATAATAATACAGCATTTATAACTCTAACTTGATAGTTAATAATATATTTAACAATATAGCAACTATTATAGTCATATTTAAGTCAACAATCATTTGTTAGTATTTACCAAAAGAGTGTAGGGTTAAAAGAAAAAATTACTTCCTTCAGTAAATTATAATCTAACAGGGGAATAAAATACTTAAATAGAGAAGGGGATTCCAGAAGGCAGAGTAACTAAACACTGGGCTTGCCTCCCTCCATTACCACATTAAAATGATAACTAAATTACAAAACAATTTGTAACTATCTATCTGAAGTATAGCTGAACAGAAGTCCTATAACTAAGGAAGTCCATAAAGAAGTCATTTCAAGACCGGTAGCAGGGGTAAAGGTGCAAAATGATCAACCGTGTGTGATGGTTGACAGTAGGGAGGGATATCTTGGCCAGAAAGGTCCCCCAGGAGGAGCGAGGATGTCAGCCCTCCACAAGGCTCCCCAGCCTTAGGCTGACCAGATGTATCTTTTTTAAATAGGAGAGAAAACAATAGTATTGTCCCATTTCAAATGGTATGTATGGTCAGCCTAGTCTCATTGGGCTAAATTCAAGGTGTCAGTAGGCTGACCATATGTACCATTTGAAAGGGGACAGTATCGTTGTTTTCTATCCCATTTGAAACTGTACATCAGATCAGCCCACCAGCCTGGAGTACCAATGCTAGGAAGAGGAGCACCCACAACATCTGTCTCTGAAAAACAGTGAAAAGTCCAACCACGCAGGTGAGATGGAAGGCTGCAGAAGACCCAGAAACCCTGTTAAAGGGCCCTCACACTGATGCTCACTTGCAGGCACTCATCCTGGGCACCAGCAGAGGGATGATGACTTGGGAGGCATCAGAGACATATAGGGAGAAACTGAGTTATATGGCGTTAGGGTGAAGACTAGAGGAACATCACCATTTTCCCTGTGCAGAATCCTCCTCCTGTGCAGCCAGCAAGTGGGTGTCATGTTTCCTGTATTGAGGCTTCTCCTACATGGCCAAATGTGAATCTACATTAACTTGGTTAATTTTGCTTGCTCAACCTTGGTGACTCCCTGGAACCTGACCCACCCAACTCATGCAACAGCAGAGACACTTTGGCAGCAGGCAGCCAGCCCCACTCACACTGCATTCTTTATTGAAGAACTCTCAGGGGTCTGTGGGCCACAGGCAGATGGTGTATTCTGAGTCTTTTCCAAAGTAGCTCTAGACTCAGCACTCACACCACACCAGACTCTACATTAACCTGGTAAATACTACTCATCCTATTATGCTGACTCTCTAAGACCCCCCTTCACCCAAATCATGTACTACACAGGCTCTATCAGTGGTTGAGCCTTACAAAAGCCAATAGGTGGCAACAGGCCTCAGGGTGCCCTAGACGTTTTGCAGAGCTATTGCAGGCCTAGTACTGGTAGCAGCCATTTTTGCTTCACAGCATGGCATCCCCCACATGTCTCCAGGTCCAGCAAAGAAACCAACCAACCAAGGATAGCTTTGTGGCTTCTATCAGGTAGTCTATGGCCAGTAATAGACAGTAAGTGATTTGGGTTTGCACCGAAGCTGCTCCCAAGAGGCCCCAGAACCAACATCTTCAGACCAATTGTCCCCACAAGCAGCACACCAAAAAGGTAGTCTCAGCAGACAACAGAGTCCACATGGGGAAATCCCACTTCATGGGATAGGCACCGCACACAGGAACTCATAAGCAAGCCCTATAGCCAGTCAGCCTGAAGGTCAATCCCACCAATAGACATTCCAATAGCAATTAAGGCTCAACTATAACAGGAGGGCACACAAAACCCACACAAGGAACACTCATGGAGCATCCAGTGCAGGTGACCATGGAGACTGGGTCCACTGGTCCCAAAAGGGCACCTACCACATAAGGCCACCTGGGCAAGACTGGGAGATGTAGCAGTCCTACCTAATACATAGAAAAAAAAAAACACAGACAGGCATTCAAAATCGGGATATAAAGGAATATGTCCCAAATAAAAGAACAGGAGAAAATTCCAGATAAAGAACTAAACAAAATGGAGGCAAACAACCTATCAGACATATAGTTCAAAACAATGGTATAAGGATGCTCAAGAAACTTAGTGAGAACTTCAACAAAGATATAGCGAGCATAAAAAAGAACATAGAAACCATAAAAAGTAACCAGTCAGAAATGAAGAATAAACTAGAAGAAATCACCAGCAGACTAGATGAAGCAGAGGACTGAATCAGTGATACTGAAGACAAGGTAGCAGAAAATACCCAATTGAAACAGCAAATAGAAAAAAGATTAATAAAAAATGAGGACAGTTTAAGAAATCTCTTGGACAACATCAAGTGTAACAACTTTCACATCTAAGGCTAACAGAAGGAGAGGACAGAAAGCAAAGGATTAAGAATTTAACTGAAGAAATAATGACTGGAAACTTTTTTAACCTGGCAAAAGAAATAAACATAAACATCCAGGAAGCACAGAGAGTCCCAAGGAAGATCAAACCAAGTCAGATTATAATTAAAATGGCAAAGGTTACAGAGAAGGAGGAAATCCTAAAGGCAGCAAGAGAAAGGCAACTACAGTGGTATCTCAATACTCTTTGTTAATTGGTTCCAGGAGGTATGATGAGTACCAAAAACAATGAATACCAAAAAAATTTTCCATAAGGAATAATATAAATAAATTTTATGTGTTCCCAAACCAAAAATACACAAAATGGTCACAGAAGCTAAGATAAGACTGCAAAGGAATATGCACAGGGCAAGAGCTACCACACGACTAATGCCAAGACCCTCTATGCTTCAGCTGGAAAGGCTACCAAGTCACAAGGCAATCAACACTGACAAGTTGTAGCTTGGGTGTTGAGTATTAAACAAATGATGAGTACCAGGTCAAAATTTTCACATCAAAATGCATCAAGTAACAAAGTCAATGACTTTCAAAGTAGATAAATACCAAGGAATAACTGTAGTTCCCTACAAGGGAGCTCCCATAAAATTATTAGCTGATTTCTCAACAAAAACCTTACAGATCATAAGGAGTTTGCAAAAATACTCAATTGATAAAAAGAACATATAATTAAAACTACTCTATAAAGCAAGGCTATCATTTAAAATTGAAGAAGAGAGGGGGAGGGCAAGATGGCAACCAGAGAGGAGGTCCCTAAAGCCTCTCCCAGAAAACACAATTGAACAGCCATCTAGGAGCCAAGAAAGAGAACCCTGAGTGACAGACATCCTGACAGCTAGGAAATCCATGCATCACAAGGAAACACTTGAAGGTTGGAGAGAAGGGGCCAAGTGGGAGAGAGGGGAGGGAGGAGAGACGAATCACGGCAGGACCCAATCACTGCTGACTATCAGGGAGCAGCACAGTGCACAGGATGGGGATGGCCAAGAGGAGATAAGAGTAAACACCAGCAAATGGTGGGAGACTGTGGGGGAGCCAGGCCTTAGAGCACCGTGTTGGGGATGAGCTTGGGAGCCAGCCTCTGAAGCATGTGAGTAACAAGAGGGTTGAGCGAGGACTCTGAACAACCAAAGGCCGAGGTGGGTCCCGGTACCTTTGAGACCCACAACACATGTGCTCACACCTCCTACCCAGAGCCGCGGTTACTGTCCCGGCCTACTGTGGAGGCGAGCCGGCTGCCTTCACACTGCCTGCAGTCAGGCCCATGGCTTTGGACTTCTGGTGTGCGCGGCTGCACGCACAACCCTGGGGCCTACAAGCAGTGCAAGCCTGCAGACTCTGCCCAACTGCTGGTTCCTGGAGCAGGCTTGGGAAGAAAGTCAGATTTGATAGCATTCACCCCAGCCAGCAAGAGGAGCCTTGGCCCACATGACTCAGATTCCCTAGCATAGAGCAGGAGGTGGAGCTGACCCAAGGTGCTGTTTGTTGGCCTCTACCTTCTCCTACAGCCTCCCCAACCAATTAATTAACTGGAGGAAGAGGAGGGACACCAGATATATGCGCACCACCTCCAAACGTGGCAGGAGACCCGAAATAAGAAATAAACAACCACGCTCTCTCCCAAAACTTGGCCCCCAGGGCCAGGTAGTGTCTGCCCTACAGCAAGACACCACAAAAATACTAATCAGGGCTCTTGGGCTATGCTGAACATAATGCCCTCATGTCAAAAAGGAAAAACCCAGCAGACAGCATGAATTCCTTAAAAATTTATACTGCTCAGAAAGAAAATGAAATTTATCCAGAGGGCAACTTCTTAGACCTATAAATTTCTGAACTAAGTGACAGAGAATTTAAGGTGGCTGTTTCAAAGGGTCTGAGAGAAATGAAAACATATTGGCAGAACATCATAGCTGAGATGAACAACCTAAGAAAGGAAATCCATGAACAAAAGGAACAATTTAAGAAAGAAATTCAAAACATAAGGAATATCAAGAAGGAAATTCAAAGGATAAATAATACAGTAAAAGAAGTGAGAAACGAGATAACCACCATAGGAAATAGGGCCAACCAGATGGAGGAAAGAATTAGTGATATTGAAGATTAGAACATGGAAACATCTCAGAAAGAGGAAGAGAGAGAACATAAAACCAAAAAGATTGAAAGAACTCTGCAAGAACTATCTGACTCCATGAGAAAAAAACAACATCAGGATAATAGGATTAGAAGAAGGAACAGAGCACTCTACAGAGAACATACTCAAACAAATAGTAGATGAGAATTTCCAAACCTATGGAGAGATCTGGAACCCCAAATTCAAAACAAAAACTGGTTCCCTAGATACCTGGACCATAGCAGATCTTCTCCAAGACAAATGGTATTAAAGATGTCCAAAACTACAGACAAAGACACAATTCTCAAGAAGTCAGAGGAAAAAGGAACTATAACCTTTAGAGGAAAACCCATCAGGCTGGCAACAGATTTCTCAGCAGAAACTCTACAAGCCAGGAGGGAGTGGAATCAATATTCAAAACTTTTAAAGAGAGAAACTTACAACCAAGAATAAACTATCCAGTTGCCTTGGGAAGCTTTGCGATTCAGATCATGGAATAAACACTATGGAATGTTCTCTCCTTACTGAATAGCCGTACTGAACCTTGTCGGAGCTGCTGCTCAGCATCTTTAAATGTCAACCTCACTTGCCTGTGTGGATTGTTCCTCTGCTACCTGCAGGGGATTCCATCTTCACCAACCATCTGGGAAACCAAAAACTTCCTAAGGCTCCTTGTACCTTCTGGCTGGGAAACACCCTGCCCATGCAGTGGGCTCACCTAGAGACATGCTTGTCTGAGCCCCTGGAGGTAAACCTGCCACCTCAGTTGACGATGGATCTTGAAGCAGCACTGTAACCCAGTTCCAGGTCTTCACAGCCACAGAGCGAAGTACTGTTCACTCAGAAACCTGCCAAGAGACACACAAGACTATGTCTCTGGAGGATACTATGAAGCTGCTGCTATGCTAAATGCTTTCTCCAACTTATTGAAACTTTAAATGACACCAGGAGGAGAAGACAAGATGGCGACTGGAGAGGAGGTTCCTAAAGCCTCTCCCAGAAAACACAATTGAACGGCCATCCAGGAGCCAAGAAAGAGGACCCTGAGTGACAAACTGGCTGTTGAGAAATCCACAAATCACAAGTAAACACCTGAAGGCTGGCGAGAAGGGGGTGAGTCGGGAAGAGGGAAGGGAGCAGAGACGGACCACGAAGGATCCGGACGCAATCCCTGCTGACTATTCAGAGTTGCGCAGTCTGGTGGAGGGGAGAGAGACTGGGGAGCTGGGGACGGAAGGAGTTTGGGAGCCAGCCTCTGGAACTTTTGAGTGGTAGAAGGGCTGAGCGAGGACTCTGAACTGCAAAGATAACACCCCAGCTCTAAGCCCCCTGGAGACCTACACAGGGCTGCAGTTCCTGTTCCCAGCCTGCTGCAAAGGCGACCCTGCTGTCTCAGG
>PVJL010013004.1:0-34293 GCA_004026885.1 Lyroderma lyra | reverse complement strand
CCAAAGCCCACCTGCAGGCCTGGTCCGCAGCTCCGAGGCCCCGCCCACCCAGGGCCATGCCCCTCACCCCCTCTTGTACGTGGCCAGCTCGTTGTTCAGCGCCTTCAGCCGGGCGCGCAGGCTCCGCTCAGATGCCTTCACCTCCTCAAGCTGCCGAAAGGACAGGGGTGCAGAGGTCTGGAGACTGAGGCCCGGGTCCGCGCGCCGCCCCCGCCCACCGCCGCACCCCCTCACCTCTTTTGCCAAGCGGCGACAATCCTGACTGCGTCGGCTGGCCCCGCGATACACCAGGCCGCGCTCTTGCCGCAACTCTAGCTCCAGGCCCCGCACTAGTCCCCGCAGCGCCTCAGCCTCCTGGCGAGCTGCCCGCGCAGCCAGCGCCTCCTCACGCGATCGGCCCAGCTGAGCCTCCAGTTCGTGCTTCTCCGACACCAGGCGTGACACCCTGGGCAGAGAGGGTAAAAGGCAAGTGAGCGAGAGTTGGAAGGGAGCATGGGAGCACGGTCATCCACATTCCACCCAGTGGTTATGCACCATTTCACCTCCTGCTCAAGAAGGGGGTACCCACCACTCCCGTCTGCCCCTACGGTCCATCATCTCCCTTCTCCCCCATGTGACAAGGAACATGGCCACATCACCCCTATCCAACCCACGAGGGCGGGCACAGGCAGGTGAGTTCTAATTCCAAAATATATCATTGATGTGTCAGAGCCTAGCCTCTAGCCTCCCAGCAAAGTCTCACTGCCTGCCATTCACCGGAGGACTATCAAATACGAATCCAATCAGGTCACTACAGTGTTCAAAACCTTTCCTTAAGAAAAAGATATAAACATAAGGCTGTTCATTGCACCACTATTTGTAATAACATAAGAGTGGAAATGCTGTTATTTTGCCATGTATAATGCGCACACATGTTTTTTGGCCCAAACTTCAGGGGGAAAATATCTCATTTTACTTTTTTAATTTAAATTTTTACTTGTTTATATTTAGGTACTTTTTTTGGGTATTATAATGGCATTTTAGCATTATTGTTTTAACATTTTGGTACAAGAAATTTTATGTAACAAAATTACAAAACACAAGAACACATACAAGGTACAAAAAATTTTATGTAAAAATTTTTTATATAAAAAATTATTGTATTCCAGGGTACTATTTTGCAAATGGATATCGTTATTGATTCTAGAATTACATTTTGGACTCATAAGCATAAATAAAAAATTTCAAAACATTTATATAGATAACGGAATTAGTACTACCCAAGTATAATGCGCATCCCTTTTCCCTCACAAATCTGGGCAAGAAAGTGCACATTATGCACTGCAAAATACAGTAATCAAAATGTACAACAGAGAACTAGTGGAATTTCCATGGTACATTCACTAAACTGAGTATCACACAACTATAAAAAGCAATGAAAAAGATCTATCCTGTCACCAAGTGATGATGGCCAGCATGTTTAAAAACAGTGCAGAACAATGCCTAGTATATCTCTTTATGTAAAAGAAAAAAATTATAAATTACGTATGTTCCTATTTCAAATATACATACTAGTATAAAAGGATAAATTAAAAACTTTAAAAAGTAGGTTATCTATGAGGAAGGGTGGAACAGAAATGGCAACTGGGAGACAAGTTAGACCCTTATGAATGTACCCTCTTTTTTAATTTTAAATTTGGAACTATGAAAATATTGTACATAAATAACTGTAACAAAAATAATCACTAAAACTTTTAGAAGAAACTGACTCATACAGATCAAAGTTGGTGGCATATTGGAGGAGAATTATGTCAAGTGACAAAAAAAAACACAATACTTTATTTTAGCAAGTAGAATATACCCTAAAGGCAAAAAGAACTGCAGAGAAATCTTAAACTTCAGTACTCATGTTGGTAAATATACCAGGGTGCCAAAAAAATGTATACACATTTTAAGTGACATTTATGTATTACTTTTCAAAGTTGAACTGAATTACGTTAGAAATGTGTAGTATCAGAAAAAACAAAGAACTGCATGATTTCACTCATATGCGGAATATAAAACTGAAAGCAAAGAAAAAAGAAATGAACAAACAAATAACCCATGGACACAATCAATAGTTTAATGTTTATTTGGGGAGGAGTGGGTTAGGGAGGGGAGAAAGGGGAGGGGGGTGGGAGAGGAAGGGGGGGAAGCTAAATATAAGGTGATGGAAAGAGAAGTCACATTAGGTGGTGAACTTATTATACATCAAGTTGACAATGCACTGTAGAATTGTATGCCTGAAACCTATGTAATCCTTGCTAACAGATGTCACTCCAATAAGTCTAACAATAAAAATGAAAAAAAAAAAAAAAAAAAAAGAAATGTGTAGTATGACGTTTGCTCAAAAGATGGCATTAATCAAATGACTGCTACAGTCACCAAGCAACAGGCTGGACAGTCAAAGAAAATGGCAGAAGCACTGTTGTCCTTTGAGGAGCGCAAGAGCATTTTGAAGTGGTATATGAAATTTGAGAATGTTTGAGTTTCCTCCATGTTCTCCTGATTTAACACCCTTGACTTCTACCTATGGGGGACCTTAAAGGATGTGGTGTGCCATAAAAAACTGGCTACACTGGCGGTACTTCAGGAAGAAAATGAAACGGCATGTGTAGCAATACAAGTGGACACTTTGGTCAACACTACTTGAGCAGTAGTTCACCATAATCAGAAGTGTCTAGATGCTGATGGTAACCACTTTGAGCACCCCTTGTAACTGCAAAAGTCAAATGTTTGTATTCATCTTCTGTTACTGGTATATACTTTTTTTGGCACCCTCTGTATTGGTATTATTAGGATAAAGCAAATAAGTAATTGTTACTATTACTAGAAACTGAGTTTGTCAGCATAAGAAAAGACATACAGATCAGAGAGGTTTGATAAACACAGACATCATTTTTCTCTTTCTAAAAATGTATCTACCTTCTGACTCTTTCCATTAAAAAGACCTAAAAGTAATGTCAACCCAATGGCCATGAGCACTCCTAATGACCAAACTGGTCTCTAAATATAATTTCCTGCTAAAATAAATTGGCAATCCTTGGAAAAATCACTTATACCAGTTCTGGGGCTGGAAAGACAAGAAAGTCTGAGACATCTTGACATGCCAGAAAACAAGGAAGCAATCAAAGATTACTGAGGTAATTTCAGAAGGACGAGGAAGCCAACATGAAGGTGTTCCTACTGGCTGAAGATAAGACAATATGAGCAACAACAGCAACAAAAGATACTTGCAATGAATAATGGACCAAAACACACCTGTGGAAGGCTGAAAAACAGCCTCCCAAAAGATACCCCTAATCCCTGGAATTTGTGAATGTTACATGGGGGGTGGGGGGGCCCTCTATAGAGCTGATTAAATCAAGATCTTTGAGATGAAGAGATTAGCAAAGCAGGCCCTAAATATAATTACAAGTATCCTTATAAAAGAGGGGCTGAGGGAGACTAGACACACAAAAGGAGAAGGCAATGTGACGACAGAGGCAAAGATTGGAGTCATGTGGTCACAATCCAAAGAATGATGGCAGCCACCAGAGGTTGGAAGAGGCTAGAGCCTCTAGGAGTAGCACTGCCCAGCTTATACCTTCATCTCAGCCCAGTGACAGTGATTTCAGACTTCTGGCCCTAGAACTGGAAGAGAATAAATTTCTATTGTTTTAAACCACAAAGTTTGTAGTAATTTATCACAGCAAATCATAGGAAACCAAAATAATATCAAAGAAATTTACATTCGTGAGTGCATGATGATAGCAAAACTAACAAAACTCATTGATCTCCATGGAGAACATAAGAAAACTAACTCATTATTCTGACAAAAGTTAAATAAAGGGAAAAAAAACAAACATTATATCATACCTTTCTCATAGGAAAAGGGAAACCAAATAGTTGATAAGAGAATTCTTTCCTTATTGAAGAATTCCAGCTAACAAAACCAGAAAGAATTATGAAATTAAACCACTACCCTTTACCAACCCCTGATGAAAACTCTATCTAATCACTAATCATCAATAGCTGATAAAAACTATATATAAACTCAGTTCTTACCTTGTCCCAAAATTAAAATCAATTAGGGATCTAAAAAACATAACTGCCTAAATTTTTCACAAAACATCGAATTCACCCTTTGCAATCAAGAATAAGACAAGCATGCCACCTATCTCTACTTTTTCTCAACATTGTACTGAGGTCTGAGCCAGTGCAATAAGAC
Source organism: Lyroderma lyra (assembly GCA_004026885.1). Lineage (NCBI taxonomy): Eukaryota > Metazoa > Chordata > Mammalia > Chiroptera > Megadermatidae > Lyroderma > Lyroderma lyra. The sequence goes on along the minus strand of PVJL010013004.1, from coordinate 30,065 downwards.
AAGAAAAAGAAATGAAAGATAAAGGCTGAGAAGGAATTTGCAGATGATTATAAATACTGAAAATCAGGGAGTTCCCTGATGGTGTAGTGGCTTAAGGCTTCAGCACTGGCACTGTCAGCGCTGCGGCCTGGGTTCGTTTCCCAGTCAGGGAGCTACCCACATACCAAAAAGCAAAAAAAAAAACAAAAAAAAAAAAACAAAAAAACCCCTGAAAATCAAAAGAATCTACAGATAAATTATTAGAAATAATAAGAAAGCTGATTGAATTACTAGATACAAAATTAATATATAAATATCAATTATATAAAAATCAATATAAATTATGTTTAAAGTAAAGAAACCATTAACAAAACTATCCAAAGATGGAAAAAATCTAACAAAAAGTATGATGAAACAACATTATTGAGACATTAAATAAGACCTAAATATAGGAACAAACTCTGTTTATAGATTGGAATACTCACTACAGTATTTATAGAGATTTCAGCTCTCCCTAAGTTGTTCTATAGGTTCAATACAGTACCTATAAAAATTCCAGTAAATTTTATGTATTTATACTGAAAAAAACTATTGATTCTGAAATTTATATGGAAATGCAAATTGCCAAAAATAACCAAAAAAATCTTGAAAAGGAAAAACAATATCAGACTAATTATAAAACTATAGTAATTAAAACAGTGCAGTGCTGGCACCAGTATAGACAAATAAACCAATGGACTACAGAGCTCAGAACCTCATTTATGTATAAACATAATTTGTGATAAAGGTAACAATAGCTGAGCAGTAGGGAAAGGACACTTTTCAATACATGGCATTGGGATGATAGACTAGACATATGAAATATATGAAAGAACTTCAACCTCCCCAAAAATCAATTCCAGGTGGACTGTAAACATAAATGTAAAAAGCAAAACACAAAGAATTCTAGTTGATGATATAGGAGAATGTCTTCATGATACTGGGAGAAAAGGTTTCTAACGCAGGACGGAAAAATTACTAACTTCAAAGAAAAAATGTATAAATTAATCGACATAAAAAGGAAGAATCTCTGTTTATCAAAAGACACTATTAAAAGAGAGTAAAAATAGCAGGGGAAGGAGGGGAAAAGAATTTCTGAAACACGTAAGGTTAACAAAGAGCTGACATTCAGACTAAAAGCTAAGAATTCCTGGCAATCAATAAGAAATAGACAGCTAGAGAAAAATGGACATAATAGGTGAATACACAACTCACAGTAGAGGAAAACGAAGTGGCTACTAAACATGAAAAAGTATTCAACCTCATCATCAGTAATTTAGGAAGATGCAAATGAGAACTACCAAGAGATGCTGGCTGATGGGAACTTCATAAGAGAGGGATTCAGTGTTCAACTCAGTACCAGCACCCCAACAGGAGGCAAGTACAGAGCACCACCTAGGAAGGTGTCTTGCCAAAAACTAAATCTGATTAGCCTATAGGTAAATAACCACTTATCCACAAATATGGAAAACAGAGGAATACATTACCCATGGAAATAAAATCAGCAAAATCTGGGCAACAGGAACTCTATAGGGCAAACAATCTGGCTTGTTTCACAAATTAGGGGGGGGACTGTAATAACTTAAAAGTGATTTAAGAATCACATCAACAAACTGCAGTGTGTGGCCCTATTTGAATATTAATTCACACAAGCCAATCAGAAAAGACTTTGTGAGATAATCAGAGAAGTGTGAACACACTCATACATTAAGGAAATTTTGTTAATTTTGTTGTATGTGATAACAGTGCTTCTGTTTTTATTTTAAATGTCCTTGTGTGTTAAAAATACATACTGAAGTGTTTACAGAGGAGAAATGATGTCTGGGATTTGCTGCTCAAGGGAGGGGGGAGTGTAGGTCAAACAAGATGAACAAAATGTAGATAACCACTGAAGCTGGGAACAAGTATATGAGCACTATACTATTGTCTACTTTTGTGTGTGCTTAGAATAAAACTTTTTTAAAAAATCTGTGGCTCCCCAAGTTCTCTAAGGAGCTTCCCACTGGGCCCCTTCCAGCTGAACTTCCTCCCTTCTCTCCTCCCACATCCCTCTCCCTTGGTGCTCCAGCCAAGCTGCTCTGTGAAAATGCAGCTCCCTCATCCTGGAACGAACTCTCCTCCTCCTGGCAGGAATGATTCCGCTCACCCTTCAAATATCACCTCCCAAGGAAGCCTGCCTGCCCCCAGCCAGGCTAGGTCATGTCCTGCTGTTCTCTGTTCTCCTGGCTCTCTGTACATTTCTTTGAAGCTTCCTAGTTAGCATTTATCAGTGTGATTATCTGTTTTCTGTCTGGAACCCCACCCTTGAGGATAGAGCCACCAGATGTCTGGCCACTGTGTAGGAACCTGGGCTGTGAGGCCAGGCTGCCTGCATCCAACTCTGCTCCACCTATTACAAGCTGGGTGACCTTGTCCAGTTTCACTTCACCTCTCTATAAAGTGGGGCAATAATAATGCCTACCCATAAGGTTGTGGGAGTCTTAGAGTGCTTAGACCATTTCTGGCACTGAGTCAGGCCTCAATTAAGTAGTGCTGGGCAGTGTGCCTGGCACACAGTATGAATTCCTTAAGTGTTAGATGAATGAATGAATAAATCTTGGAGTCTTCTCAACTCCCTAATTCCAATTGGTAAGAGGAAAATAAACAGCCACGATCGGGCTGTGGGATCACAGGGCAGAGATCACCACCTGGTGGCCATCCTGAGAAACGCACGCGCGCACAGGCACACACCTTAATCAGGCCTGAGGGCATATCCGCTCCCAGCACTGCATAGCCAAGGTCCTCCAGGAAGACCCGTGGGGTTCTCCAACGCCGTGAACTCCCCATTCCTTGCAGCAGAGAGGGCTGGTCCTCCCTGTCAGCGCTCAGTTTTGGACTAGCAGCTGCCAACAGTGCACAATGGTTGGGGAACTAAAGGGGACTTGGCGCTGGCTGCCAGGATTCAAAATCTAGACTGGCCATATGACTCCCTATGTGACCTGGGGCAATTTCTCTAACCTCTCTGGGTCTCAGTTTCCTCCTCTAAAATAGGGATGATAGCAATGCCTACATTGTGAAGATTAAATGAATTAAAATCATAAAGCACTGAGCAGACTCCCTGGCACAAGTTAAATGTTCAAAAAACATTCGCCACTGCTATTATCATTATTATTATTATTATTATTATTATTATTATTATTACTACTACTACTGCTGCTGCTGCTGCTGCTGCTACTAAAAATATTATTAGCCCTCCTCATGAGTGGGGCCTCCTCCAGGTGGAGGCAGAGTCCCCAATTCAACTCCCTCACAGCCCACATCACACAGCAGGCACTCAATGTGCCAAAAGCCTTTGCTTTCTGCATTTCACTTTCAGTCCCTTTGTTCTCACCGCGTTCTCACCTAACACAAGGCCTTTGCACAAGCTACTCCCTCTGCCTAGAACATTTCCTCACCTGCTTCATCTGACCCATCCCCAAAACTCCATCAGGCTGCTGTTACAGCCTCCCATAGCACAAGCTCTTCCTGACTAACCCCATCACCGTTTGCAATGATATACTTGGGTGGTTATGTAACCAATGTCTTCTGCCACCTCGGTCACTTACCTGAGGGGCGGGGAGGGGCCAGCACAAAAGAGGCGCTGAATATAGCTCTCCCTCCTGTTGTGTCTTTGCACATGCTATTCACTTTGCCTGGAGTCCCTCCTCTTACCTAGCAGAGTCAAATCCCCCTCTGGGCTTCCCCAACCTGTCCACTCTGAGTCTTCACTATCTACAAATAGATCTGTCTCCTTCACTAGACTGGGAGTCCCAGAAAGGGAGGGTCATGATTGTGTCAGTCATCACTGTGATCCCAGTACCACCCAGCACAAGGTTGGCATAGAGGAGGGACTCAGAATAAATATTTGGTGAATGAGGGAACGCCATCTTCTCAACAATGCTGAGCACTGGGCCATGTAGTACATGATGGGATGTGCCCCCCAGCCCCAAATGACCACCCCTCCCAGACTCACTGCTCCCGCAGGTGCCAGATCTCAGAATCCCGGGTATCCCGAGGGTCCTGGTGGTTCAGCCCTCGAAGGCGGCCCAGCTCCTCCTTCAGTGAGCGAATGATGCCCTGAAGGACCACGGGGTCCGGCTTGCCCTGGTACGGGAGGGGCAGCGGGTAGTGAATCCTGAGGATTAGAACCATGGCACTCAGAGGCCAAGAATCTCCCAAGGGTACTTTCAGACCCAGAGAGGAAAACACAAAATTCCAAAAACTTCATATTCCTAGAGGTTTACGTTCTAAACAAAGCTTCAAGGCCCCACCCCGCCGCCTCTTCCCCCATGCCCCTTGCATCACCCCTAAAGCCCTCTTATATAGCAATTGTGGAACCACTGGGTCATGTTACTTGTAGCCAAACACAATCTTAACTGAGACTCCATAGTAAGAGAGTCAAGATGACCTGACCTGGGTTCCCCCTTTGGCTGGAGAAAGGTAGGGCAACTTGGTTAACTACCCCACCATAGAACAGCATTTGATAACTTGATAACTTCCCACTAGAAAATCCAGGCGCTATTAACAAAGGGAGTGGACACTGTCCTCAACTACCCAACAGCCATTCCCAACTCCCTCCTCCCTTGCTACCTCCCACTATAAAGGCTAGCCAGATAGTCGTTTTCTCAGCATCCTTTGCATATGACCACTTCTGGCCAAATATGGGAAAGGTCATGTGACTATTTCTGGCCAAATATTATAGGAAATCTGTTGGGAGTCTTCTGGGAACCTTTTGGTTTTCCTGATAAAAACATTACACACAATTAGCAAGCACATCCTTCTTCTTCTTCTTCTTCTTGCTTTGATATATATACAATGCCTGGAGGTCTAGCAATCATTTTGTGACCATGAAAGATAAGGATGAAGTCAAAAAGCAAACATACTAAGAATGACAAAAAGAAAACAAACAAACCAAAATAGTAAACCAGGAGCCTGAGTCACTAATGAAATTGCTGCGTTGCTACCCCTACCTAGACATCTTGATAAGCTATTGATTTTTTGAAAACACTGGTAATGGCTATTCTGCTACTTGTAGCCAAACACAATATTAAATAATTCAAACCTCAACACTATAAAGATTCCAAAGGCAAGGTTAAAGTAACACCCCCACCTTGCCCTGGGTACCAGGGCTCCCTGAGATCTAACCACATACTCTCCCACCTGCCCATCAGCTTGGGCCCAGAGTCAGCCCCTTGTCCCACCTGTCAAACTCCACAGAGTAGATGAGGATGAGGTAGCGCTTGGAGTTGAGCTGGGCCGACCTAGAGGCCAAGGGGCCTGGGCGGCCCCCCATCTTGCGGTTCCGCAGGGACTCCAGGTCTGTGTAGGTCAGCAGGTCAAGGGTGACTGACTCACTGCTCTGTTGGGAGAAGATGGAAGGAGCTGCCACAAGACCCAAAATGGTCATACCCAGAGCACATAACCCACATATCTGGGCCCCACCCCGACTGTTCTCTGGGCTAGCTGGGTCTTTTCTGCAGTGAGGCCGATGAGCAATGTGGCCCTGTCCAAGGTGCTGGTAACAAGGACATCATCAGACAAACTGGAAAGAACTTAATTGTTCAACCACTGGGGATAGCTTATGATTGTGGATCTCCAAGAATTATCTGCAGACCCCTGGGGGTCCCTGAGACCCTTTCATGAAGTCCAAAAGGTCAAAACAATTTGTATAATAATACTAAGACGGCATTTGCTTTTTTTGTTGTATTGACATTTGCACTAACGGTGCAGAAGTAACAGTAGGTAAATACGCTGGTGCCCATTAGCAGAAATTCAGCCAGTGGCATCAAATGTACTGTCACTGCATTCTTTGTTGCCATGCAGTCTCAGTGGGAGGCCAGAAAGGAGAAATAAACAAATAAGTAAATACTCATAGATGGATAAAACACAGAAAATGAAACCTAGGAATGTTCTTGATGACGCTGTAAAATTTAATTTTACCAAATCTCAACCCTTACACAGCTTTGTACTATTCTTTGTGACAAAATAGGAAATCCTGCTGCACACCAAAGGGTGACAGTTGTCTCAGGAAAAGCACTTGTGCAACTGAGTTTTGAGCTAATTTAGCCACTTTTTCATGAAATGCTACACTTACTTAAAAAAGCAACTGACAGACAAAACTAGGGTTCTTTAGCCTTGAATGTCTGACAGGCATTTTCTCAAAAATGAACAGCGTGAGCCTGTCACATCAAGAAAAACAGCTAACAGCATTTGTTGTCAATGATAAAATTCAATCGTCAAAGTAAAAATTGGAATTTTGAAAACTTGTATCTGCCACCGTGTGCTTAAAAGCCTCTCAATGTTGAAAGATTCCTGGTGAGATCAATGAGGATATTAACAAATGTGACTTCCTGATATTATATAATAAAATGAGTCAACATTTGGAAAAGCTGCACAACTCAATGAACCAGTATTTCCAAATGACCAATACGCAGTATTACAAAATGGAAAAAAAGATCCAGGCAAAGTGTAAAATTCACCAGATTTCAGTGTAACAGAACACAAAAAGTTCGTTGATATGCTTTCAGATTCCATAATACAATCAACCTTTAAGAAACTACCACATGTCCAGTTTTAGTGTGTAGCCAAGGTAATGCATAATTATCTAAGAAAGCTATTAAAGGACCCCATATATAATATGTGCATGAGGCAGATTTTTCTTCAACCAAAACATATCACAACAGACTGAATGCATAAGTACATATGAAAATCCAGTTTTCCATTAAACCAGATATTAAAGAGATTTGCAAAAATGTAAAACAATGCCATGTCTCTTCCTATTTTTAGAAAATACTTTTAATAACAATGGTACTGAGATTTAACATAAAACAGGTCATTACTGATATTTTTAAATGAATTCATAGATATCTTTAAATTTTTCCATTTTAATTTCTAATATGGCAAACAAATATTGATAGATAAATCCTACATAAATAAAAGCTCTCTGGTGTCCTCAAAAAAAATTTTTTTTTAATGTTTTTTTAATCGGTTTTTTGTTTGTTTGTTTGTTTGTTTGTTTTTATGTGGGTAGTTCCCTGATTGGGAATCTAACCCAGGCCGCAGCGTTGACAGCGCCGAAGCCTTAGCCCCTACACCACCAGGGAACTCCCCTCCAAAATTTTTAATGGGATTTTGAGACCAAAAAGCTTGAGAACCATTGGGTTAGATAAATCATGATGAATGAGTACAATGGCATTCTTAAGCAACTACTAACAAGGATGACAAACTCAAAAAATTGATGATAATAATAATAATAATACCATCTATATAGCACTTATTATGAGCCAGGCATTATTTTAAGCTTTTTACATATAACTCATTTAACCTTCACAAAGCTGAAATAGGGACTGCTATCATCTGCATGTGACAGATAGGGAAACTAAGGCATGGAGGGGAAATAACTGACTCAGGTTCCCCACCAGTGGCCAAGATGAGTCTGAATTCAGAGTGCATGCTCTTGGTTAATATGCTATTATGCCTCTAGATACTAAAATGCTAACAGTCTGGGATGGGACACAGAAAGGGGATTCTTAGAGAACTCTCACTTTCTAAGTCACACATTACTACTGTCACAATTACATGAGAGCATGTTTTGTCCATAATCAGAAAAATAATGTAGTTCAGAGTTTTAAAATGACAACTAAATAGCATCCTTGTCATTCTAGGTTCCAACCTTTTTCTTTTCCTAGCAATACTTTTAACTACTTGACATTATGTATTTTTTCAAATGTCTGTCTTGGGAGTTCCCTGCTGGTGTAGTGGCTAAGGCTTTGGCGCTGTCAACACTGCAGCCTGGGTTCGATTCCCAGCCAGGGAACTACCCACATTAAAAAAAAAAAAACCAAAGAACAAAAAAACAAAAAAGTCTGTCTTTCTCATTAGAATGTCAACCTCACGAAGACATGGATTTTGTCTCTTTTATTTACTGCTGTACTCCCAGTGCCAACGACAGTGCCATGAAATGAATGACTGGCTATATTCACTGATGTAAATAAACTGTTACGGAATATTGTTGAATCTTTTAAAAGCAGGTTATAGAATACCTGAGAAATATATCAACTATACATAATGATAGATCTTCAAATGTGCACACACATTCACAAATGAATAGAGAAATGGAAAAGTAATCGGAGTGATTTTCACCAAAATATTACAAGAAATGAGTATGAGGAGTAGAGTGATTTTTCCTTTCTTCTTTACAGATCTGTGACCTGAATTTTTTACACGAGAATAACCCTCATCAGAATACACCATTTACACTGGGGAAAGAAGAAAAGAAAAAGATGGCCATGTGTCTTCAGTGAAAGAGAAGGTACAAGGTCTTGCCTATATCAGATGGGCCTCTCTACCCACCCTGGGAATCCAGGGGACAGAAACCACCACCACCACCACCAACCCTGCTCCCACCCCTGCTCCCTACCTGGGTGAGGGCTGACTCCAGCATGTTACAGAAGATGTTGAACTGTTTGAAGTTCCCTGTCTTGTGAGTCAAATCTTCGATGACTGGGTAGGGGGACAGAAAAGTCTCTCCTGAGGTCTGAACACTTGCCTCATCCAAGGGCAATGCAGCCAAGCTTTCTGACTTTCCCTGGAGAGATGAGCCCTACACCCACCCACTGCCCACCTTAGAGCTTCTGGTCCAGTAGAGGAGGCAGGTGGGCAGGATGCCAGTTGACCTCCTCTTCTAGGGGAAGCTGACCTGAGGAAGGACAGGAGAGCCCACCCAACGCAGGCAACTCACAGCTGGCATCGAACTCGCCACGCCACTGGTCGGCTGTCATCCGGTCCTCCACCTCCAGCTCTAGCACCTGCCCAGACACCACCACCCGCACGGCATGCTCCACACCCCGGAAGACGTAGTCCACCTGCAGGCCAGCTGGCTGGTCCATGGCCAGTGCCACTGAAGAAGGGAATGAGACAGAGACACAGGGCTGAGAGTCCAGGCTCAGGAGCTGGAAAGCCCAATTCATGTCCTGGCTCCACCATTTAACCAGATGGGGCACCTAAGGAAAGACACTTAACCTCTCTGTGCCTTGGTTTCTTCACCTGGAAAATGAGTATAATAATGGCAACAACCTCATAGAGCTGTCATGAGGATTAAATTGGAAGACCAACATAAAAGCACTTAAAACTGTGTCCTGCCCATTACTATGCCCAATACATGCTGGCTAATATATAATTTTCAACAAGAGAATCATGATTAATACTCTTGTTTATTAATTTATTAATTCTTATACTCATTAATATATATAATCATTCATTCATTCATTCATTCATTCAGCAAACATTTATAAAGAAAAATGCAGCTGGAAAGGGAGACAGCGATACTGAGGTCAGGTGGGGCAGAGATTTTTAAACAGCAGGTGAGGGCAAGACTCTCTGAGGAGCTGACATTCTCACATTCAGAAAACTGAAGGAGGTCAGGGAGCCAGTCATGTGGTTATTTAGGGAAAATGGTCCACACTGAGAGAACAGGCAGTGCCGTATACTATCAAAGATACATTTAATCACTTACATTGAAGTAATTATTGATTTTATTAGGCTGTTGTAAGCATAAGTACCTTCTCATAGCCAATACAGCTACTTCTCACCGTTAGTTCTACAAGGAGCTGGAGGAGAGGGTCAGGCCTCTGCCCTCAGACTGGATTCTAGGGGCTGGTTCAGAATGAGAACCCCAGGCTACCTGGCCTCACATCCAGGTTCAGCTATGTACACAAACTGGGCAAATTATGTAACCTCTCCTGGAGTCAGATTCCTTAACTTTAAAGCATGTGCCCTCTGGGCACTGGAGATCTGATGAGAAACCAGATTGTGTCCTGCCCTCAAGAGGGTGGGAACAGTCAGAGGTATAAAAGGGAAGTGGGTGCTGGGGGTGGGGGTTGCTCTTTTGGCTAAGGTGGCCAGGAAAGCCCCCCACCCACCACAAGCCAAGGTTGGGAGGGAGGGAGGGAGGGAGGAAGGAAGGGAGGGAAGGAAGGTAGGAGGGAGAGAGGGAGATAGGTGAATACCTGGGGAAGAGTGTCCAGACAGAGGGAACAGCCAAGCAAAGGCCCCAAGGTGAGCTGTTTCTAGTTTATTCTAAGAACAGTAAGGAGGGCAGTGTGAGGGAGGGGATGAGATAAGTGATGAGAGCAGAGATGTAATGGGCCAGATGATGCTCATACAGGCTTTGGTAAGCCCATAAGAGAATAACAGTGCCCATGTCCATGGATTGGTGTAAAGATTAAATGATTAATCATGTTAAAATCCTTGGAGAAATTGAGCCATGCCTGACACACAGCAAGCACTCAATACATGCACCACTATCATGATCGTTGTTATTGTTTTGTTGTTCCTGAGCTTGAAAGAGACTATAGAGACAAGGTAAGCCCATTCCCTCTCCAGTGTACAGACAGGGAAACTGAGGCTCAGTGAGAAAAAAGGGCCCTGTCCAGATTCCACAGCTGCTCCAAAGTCAGAGCCACCCAGGACTGCCTTTAACCCAGATCATGGAAACTCCTCCAATGCCTGGTCTCTTTCTTTCCCAGTCACCTCCTTTAGTCCTCACACTTTCCTCAGGAAGTCCTTCTTAAAAGTCTGATAATTGGAAAATATCATATTGTGAAGGAGAAAAAGATGAGCCCTGAAACTCTAGGTCGAGTGATTTTTAATCTTTTTAGAATCCTTGAGTCTTTGAGAACCTAATGAGATCTCTGAACCTTCCCCAGATAAATGAATAGACCTATAACCTTTCACAAGTAATTCGAGGCTCCCAGAATACCACCCCCAGGCTCACCCACAGATTTCCCATTGTCAAAGGCCCAAGAACAAACGCCTGAACCCACACATCCCGACAAGCAGCTGTCTCTAGACCCAAGCTCTTGACTTTATTTGTGGGAGGGGTCTCCGGTGCTTTGAAGGGACTAATGAAATCTGGAGACCTCTTTCCCCAGAAAACACACACTGTCGGAATTGTGCTTTCATTCTCTGAAGGTCCAGAGGTCCATACAGCTACACATTTCAACACATCCCTCATCCCCTGGTCCCCAATGTTGGCGTCTGGCAGGGCTAGACCGGCTCCACCGGATGCCCTAGACCCCGCCCACCAACCCGCCCTCAGACTCAGCGAGCCAACCAGCGGTCGCACCGTCCGCTGGCGGAACACCGGAGAAGCCGCGCTGCTAACCGCCCCATTCACCACCCGAGGTTCCCAACTCCCAGGAGGAGAGAGGAGTAAGGGTGCCCGCCCCACCCCATCCCCGCAGCCAACCCGACTCTGCCCTCTCTTCCCACCCACCCACCCACACACATAACTCCCCCATTCCCACGCCGAAGACAGCAGCCCTTCACTAGATTACAGGGTCTTTCTGTATCCAACTGCTCTGATGTCATTAACCTCCACCTCAGTCCCCAGATATTAAGCCCCTGAATATTCTCCCCGAATCCTACCCTCCCATTACACACACCTGCCTCCCTCACATCCACACACTTCTACCGCTCCGATCCGCCCCCACCCCACCCCCACCCCGTCCTATCACCTTTTCTAGGCCTGTCTTGAGAGCTCAATTGCTAATGAAATAAATCCCACACCTCTGCCAGCTAGACCCTCCCTTCCAGACCCCAGATCCCCATCACTGATACCCCAGATGACCTCGAGATTCTGGGCTTCCCTTACCTTCCCCGCTGCAGAACTTCTCTCCCTTTACATTCCAGTCCTGCCTACTTCCCCCACCCCTCTGCTCCCCTCCCCTTCGCTCCCCTCCCCTCCCCTCCCCTCCCCTCCCCAAATCTATTATTTCCATTCTGCTCTCCCAGACTGGGAAAGGGGCAGGGGAGGGGGGACCATCTCTTCTCCCTATATCAGCCCCCATGTTATCCTGGGGTTCCCCCATATACCACCTGAATTTTCCTCCCCCCGCCCCATTATTTGGCCTGGATTCTCCCTGTATATTTGCTCAAGGTTCTACTCCACACAAACTCCATTTCCAGCCTGTATTCTATCCTCTCCATATTTCATCTGTATTCTATTTCCTCCCAAATTCTATGTAAAACCCTCTCTCACACACACACATTTTCCGCCATTCTCCCCTTCAGAGAGCCCTCCCTGAACAACTTCCCCTCTCTCTGCCGCACCTCACACCTCCATTCTGGGATTCCCCAAGAACTCGGCCCCGTCCTCTCTTCTCCCCCGCCCCCCACACCGACCCTGTTCTTCTACCTGCATCCTCCATCCTTGCTCTGAAACCAGTGGCCCATCATGGTCACTGGTTTTGTTCCACTCCAAGTGTCTCCTAGGTCCTCTACTCCACCTCAGCTTCTAGACTCCCCGCTTCCCAGCCATGCCTTCGAGGCCCCGCCCTCCCAACCTGCAACGTCAGCACTTCAACCTTGTGTGTTTTGTGGACACCCCAGGGCTCCACTCTGGCCCACACTCCTGACCCCATTTCTCAGGCCTCATGACATCAAGTCTTCTGCGCTCAGGCACACACACAGCTACTCTGCCCCCAACCCTCTCCTCTTTCACTAAGGACAACCCCCCTCTCCATTTCCAGCGTTACATCATCGCCCCTGGCTCCTCCTCCCAAATTCCACTCAGAGGATATTTCAGATTTCACAGACCTCAGCGCAGGGAGGGAGCTGAGAATCCCCCACGCTGGGCTTCCCCAAAACAAATCCACATCACAATCGCCCACAATGGACCTGGGTAAATCCCCACCTCTGGCAGCCCTCACTCTGACAGTGTTTTCCCATTCTCTGCAGCCCCACCCCACTTCCATCACTACATATCTCAGCCCAGCCCTGACTTAACAGGACACCACAACGCAGCATGCCGCCCACCTCAAATACACACACATTCTGGCCTGAGTGACCCCTCCTCACCCCTATTCTGAGCTCACCTCCCCACCATGTGGGTGAATTTGGTCTCTATTTCCCAGAATATAGACCAAGGCCTTCCACGCTGTCCCCTGGAATGTTTAGACTCAAAAGCCCTTTGGGACACCCCACAATCCAGACCTCCACAGGGCACAGTGGAGCCCAACACCACCACCTGAGGTATCAAGAACCCCATCACCACCGCTGTCCCTCAACTCCTTTTTGCTTTAGATAAGGACCATGCACACCTATCAGCTAGGGACTCACCATTAGTTGTGGTCTCTGGTAGGTATTATAACTGTCTCATTTTTATAAAAGATGAAACAGGCATGCCCACAGTGAGGGATTGGAATCTTTACCCCACTACTCATAACCCAGCTGCCCTTCCCTGATCACCTTCCATTTCCTCTTTACTCTCTGCTCCTTTCTCTCCCAGCACCAATCTAAAAGTGGCCTCACACTTTTAGCATGGCAGATGCTGCAGGCTGGGGGTTCCTGGGTTCAAATCCCAGCTCCATCACTTACCCACAGTGTGGCTCCAGGCAAAGCACTTGCCCTCTCTGGGCCATTCCCCATCTATAAAGAACTCCCTAATCCTCACAGGACTGATGTGGGGATTTGTTAAATATACATAGGGTGCTTCAAACAGTGCCTGGCACTCAGTCAACTGTTACCATCTGTGCAACTAGTTGATAATTACTTGACAGACCAGAAGCCTGTTAAGTGTAAAGCCATTTTGACTATTCTTATATCTTCAGCACTGGGCCTGGCAAAGATCAGGGGCTGCTTGTGAATTAATGGACAAAGCGAGGAAATGGGGTCCTAGACACTGGTTATGGGGTCCTAGACACTGTATAGTCAAGGTCTTCTCCCCTCAGCTCACTCCTTGTCATCCTCCAGGTCTCAGCTCCAAGGTCCCCTCCTGCAGGAATTCCTCCCTGACTCCCAGGCTGGGTAAGGATTGTCTTAATCACCAGTGTCCCCACACTGCCTGGAAGAGGGGACAGAGGAGGTGTTTAATGATGAGAGCTCCAGTCCAAAATCTGAACCAGCCTGTTTTTCACAGTAAGGCCGCAGACCTTCAGATCTCAGGTACTTGATAAAAATGCAAGATCTTGGGCATGGTCCCAAACCTACAGAAGCAGAATCTCTGGGGGTGGGCCCAGAAATATGCATTTCCTACAAGCTCCCCCAGCACAAACTAGAGCTGAGATCTTCTGCCCTTGACCACCACAATGTGCCCAGTTTACTACGCCATCTGGACCCCACCACCCCATCCAAGTCCCTCTCTACTCAACATCCTGCTCTATCCCACAGGGAGACCCGCCCAGAAATGGTGATAATGGTGGTATAGTACAAGTAACACTTTTTAATTACCTATATGAGCTTCTATGTGCTAAGTTCTATATTCACGTGGCACCAACACTGCAGTGGAAGGATTGTCCAAGAAGCCCAAAGGATATAAACAAACACTAATATATGTCAGGGAAATGTTATGAAGAAAAATAAAACTAGGTGGTGAAGGGGCAGGGAGTGGCCAGCAAGGGCCTCTCTGTGGAGTTGACATTTGAACACAGACCTGAAGGTGAGAGAGAAGCCATCTAGACATCTAGGGGTAATGTGATCCAGACAGAGGGGACAGCAAGTACATTCCCAGATGGAAACTTATTTACTGTATTCGAGGGGCAGTGAGGAAGCCAGGGTGGCTGAAGCAGGGTGAGCAAAGGGGAGTGGCAGGAATTGAGAGCAGGAAGGTGCAGGAAATTGGCTCTGGTAAAGTCTTGTGAGCTTGGCAAGGACTCCTACTACTTGAGGTGGGGGCCATGGGTCTGACTAGGGGGAGCAACATGATCTGACTTTCGTTTTAACAAAATCCCCCCGAGTGTGTAGTCAAGGGAAGAGGCAGGGAGCCCAATGAGGATGCCACTGCAACAAACCAAGTAAGAGCAGGTGATGGCTTGGACCAGAGTGGTAGCAAGGGAGGTGGTGAAAAACGCTGGATTCTGCACATTTTGAAGATAGAATGGATGAGATCTGCTGATTTAATGGAACGTATATGTGTAAGAGAAAAAGCAATGAAAGACAATTTCAAGGTTTCTGTCCTGAACACCTGGAAGAATGGAACTGCCATCAACTGGCATTGGAGGTTAAAGGGGTGAAACCACAAGTTTGGTTTGAGACAAGCTTTTAAGTTCTAGGGATCAGCTGGACTTGCAAGTAGAGAAGAGTCCGCCATTGAATATATGACTCTGAGGTTCAGGGGAGAGATACAGACTGCGAGTATCACTATGTAAAGACTATTTGAAGCCAAGACTTGGGTGAAGCTATTAGGCCAGTGAGTGGTAGTCAGAGAAGAGATGACATCATTCTACTGATGATGAAGCTGAGGCACAAAGCGTTCAAAGCCACCCTGACATTTAATGGTAGGGCCAGTGGCAAGGCCAGGATTCAAATTCAAGCAACCCAACACCAGAGACTACGCTCTTATCCACCAATAGGGTTGTTAGGAAGTTTAAGAGTTAATTCACATAATATACTTGATAGGTGCCTAGCACATAGTAAGCCCTCAGTAAATGCTATGCCTTCACACCTTATTAAATCACTCTGTCATCCCTGGAGGCCCCACTTAATATTGCTTCTTCATATGCCCCACCAAATCAAAGCTTGTAACTCATCTTAGGGACCTCCGCCCATCCATACTGCGCTAAACCCTCGGCCTTAAAAGCTCCCATTAAATCGCAAGGCTGAATTACCAAACATTTCTATATTTTACCATCTGCTGTCTCTTATTTACATACTTTCCCTATTAAAAGACCCTCCTGAGAAATACAAAATACTCTCTGACTTTCATACTGCCCTCTGCCTCACAACCCCTCATTAAAGCGCCCACCTGTGTTAAAGGGCACCTCGCTCCCAATTCCCACACCGCCGGGTCAGCTGCCTGCTGCAGCCCATTCTCCCCCAGGGCACCCCCTCCCCCCAGGATCGCCACTCCGGCCCGTGCACCCCGCCGCCTCTCACCTTCTCCACCGCTACCCCTCCTCGCGAGCGGTTCAACTGCCGTAGCTCCAGCCCCGCCCCAGGATCCGGCTTTCTCGCTTGTGATTGGCTCTGGCTTTTTCACAGCCACGTTCCTATTAATCAAAACAGACGCCCGTCACTCTGTTCCGCCCCCAGAGAAGAATCCGCCCTCCAAAGCTTGCAATTGGGCAACTCGGAAGAGTGGTTCCGAAATGGGTCGAGTCATCGGTCTCTTTTCTAATCACTACTGGCTAATCGTTACTGCCAGTCATATAAGGAGGGTTGTTCCTTGGAGAGGGGAGGAAATCCCGGAAGTAGCCCTTGACTCCACCCACCAACCCCTGCGGCAGAAGAGGCCGCGCCCACGGGGAGAAACGGCGGAGGAGGAGGGAGAGTCGCAAGGTGTTGCGCCCAGTAAGATGTTGGCTGCGGGTCCGAAAGCTGCGGAAGTTGTCTTAGCGTGACTGGATGAGATTTATGATCGCTCGTTGCGTTCCAAGCCTGCACTAAGCACTTTGCAGACGTTGGCTTATTTAAAGTTAACAACACCCCTGCAATGTAGGCGCTATTCGTGATCCTCATTTTGCCACTAAAAAAAAACAGGCTCGGGGTTCCCTGATGGTGTAGTGGCTAGGCTTCGGCGCTCTTAACGCTTTGGCCTGAGTTCAATTCCCAGCTAGGGAACTACGCAAAATAAATAAATAAAATAAAAAGAAGAACAAGGAAACTTAAAAAAAAAAAGAAGAAGAAGAAGAAGAAAGAAAGGAAAGAAACAGGCTTAAAGAAGTACATCCACTGGCCCGGGACCATACACAGCTTGAGAACGATACCTATTTTGAGCCAATGAGGCATCAACAGGACGGATATAGCTTACAGAATTCGGTGAGGGAATAGGGGAGGGGAGCGTTCTTTAAGAAAAGGAATACAAAAATCACAAAATTGGGTATGAACACGAAAATTTACTTCGAATATGAAATAACAACAAATTACATATTTAAAAGAGCTGACAAATACCACAAACATTTCAAAATCCCAAAAGATGATAACGTAATGTTTTTTTATTAATTTACTGCCTGACACACCTCTGTGATATGTTTCCTACTTTTTTAGCTGCATACCCTTATTTCGTAATATCCTTATCTCCAGAGAGAAAAGTAAATTACCCTTCCTCTAGTTTGCTTGATAGAACGTTTTTTAGTCATTAGAGTTTAGAAAAAGTTTCAGCTTGAGAAGTCAGTCATCTAGATTTTTTAGATATTTGTGAAAACTTTAATGATGTTTATTTAACTCATATGCTAGTTATATGTTCTGGAAATGTTTCCACAGACTAGCTTCTGGCTCAGTCCTGTTAATTCTTGACTCAACTCCCTTGTGGTAGGTGCTTCTGGAGTGGGCCACTAGAGGACAGGTTCATGCTACAATAGACTGTGGTCTTACACCTAATGAGTTAGCACCTTGGAGCATTTCTGGAAGCCATTCCTACACCAGAATAATTAAGTAGGTAATTTAAGTGTATCTGAAAGTGTGTATGAACTCCATCAAAATATCCCACAAAACCCAACCTAAATATATTCTCAACTCCCCTTCCCTTCACCTAGGTCTCACAGATGCCTATAACTACTTCAGTACCACAAATGGTAAAGAGAGGTGTAGCAGGGAAAAAGACAGTGGTTGTAACCAATTGCATTTTAAATATCCTCCTTTTGCAAATTTTACAAAAACATCAGATCATGGGAACACATTGCTAGTGCCGTGGAATGATCTATGCAAACCAGGAGCTCTGAAGCTTACATGAGCTTTACTATAAACCCACCCTTACATGGGTAGTTCCCTGACTGGGAATTGAACCCAGGCTGCAGCGTTGACAGTGCCAAAGCCTAAGCCACTACACCACCAGGGAACTTATATAAACCCACCCTTAATACCAGTCATCAAGCATTTATTGAGTGACCACTTGTGCCAAAAGCCAGTACCAGAAGTCCTGCCCTGAGGCATAATAGCCAGTCCTGACATTGCCATCAACTGGTTGTGAGCCCCCCTTTCCTCTCTGAGTATGAGTTTTCCCACCTGTAAATTGAGTATTGCTAAAAGATTAACATTTAGGGTTGTTATGAGGCCCAGATATAAAGTTCTCAAAATAGTTCAGTTAAAAACGTGGACTTTGCAATCAGAGAGACTTGCATTAGAACCCAAGGCTTTCTCTTTCCAGCTGGGGATCTCGCACCAGTCATGCTTCTGTGAGCCTCTCTCCATCTGTAACTGGAGTTCAGTTCATTAATTCATCAAGCATTTATTAAACACCTGCTATAATATGTTCAGGCACTTAGTTCTGAGTGCCGGAGGTAAGAATATCTGAACAAACATAAGAAGCCCATGACCTGGTGAAAGAGAGACAAACCATAAAATATAAATAAATAAGTGTTAGGTGGTGGTGTTATGGAAAAAATAAAACAAGAGTAAAGAGAACAGTGATGTCAGAGAAGGTGTCTCAGAGAAGAGAAGCTGACTTAGAGCAGAGACCTGAAGGAAGTGAAGGAGCCAGCCTTGTGGGCACAGGGTTGGAGCATTCCAGGAAAAGAAAACAGTGCAAAGGCCCTGAGGTGGGAGCATGTTGATGCACTTAAGGAATAGTGAGGAGGTCAATACTGCGTGAGGGGGAATGTGGTAGAAGATATCTGAGAGGAAGCCAGAAGCCAAGTTGTGTTCAGTCTTGTAGGCCATTGTGAGGTCTTTGGGTTTTGCTCCGAGTGAGATGGGACCCACTGAATATGGAGGGCAGCAGGGACATAATTTTACTCTTGTCTATTTTTTTTGGGGGGGGAGGGTCTTTGTTTAAATTTTTTTACAAATTTTTTTCTTTAAAAATTCATATTGAAATATAGCTAATATACAATGTTACATTAGTTTCAGGTGTACACCACAGTTATTCAACATTTATATACCTAAAGGAGTGATCAACACGTAAGTCTGACACCATACAATATTATTGACTGTATTCCCTATAGTCATTATATCCCCATGACATTTATTTTATTACTGAAAATTTGAACATCACACTCACCTTCACCTTTTTACCCCTTTTTAAAAATTTTTCCGGGAGTTCCCTGGTGGTGTAGTGGCTTAAGGCTTTGGCGCTGGTGCTGTCAGCTCTGCGGCCTGGGTTTGATTCCCGGCCAGGGAGCTACCCACATACCAAAAAGAAAAAAAAAAAAAATTTTCCAATTACAGTTGATGTTCAATATTATATTAGTTTCAGGTGTACAGCACAGTGGTTAGACATTTATATATAATTTATGAAGTGATCATCACCCCATCAGTCTAGTACCCACCTGGCACTGTACATAGTTATGACAGTATCATTGACTCTATACCCTATGCTGTACTTTTACATCCTGTGACTATTTTGTAACTACCAATTTGTACAATACTTCTTAAATCCCTTCTTACTCATGTATTAAATAAGGTCTGCTGGTGTCTGTGTTAAGAATAGGGTGTTAGGGAGTTCCCTGGTTGGGGTAGTGGCTGGGCTTTGGCACTGTCAACGCTGCAGCCTGGGTTCGATTCCCAGCCAGGGAAATACCATAAAAAAAAAAAAAAAAAGGCTGTTAAAATAATTCAAATGAGATAAAATACTGCAATATCTGTATAAAACATTCTGACGATTCCTCAATAGATTAAGCATAGAATTACCATATGACCCAGCAATTTCACTCCCAAGTATACA
Organism: Lyroderma lyra; assembly: GCA_004026885.1. NCBI lineage: Eukaryota > Metazoa > Chordata > Mammalia > Chiroptera > Megadermatidae > Lyroderma > Lyroderma lyra. The sequence goes on along the minus strand of PVJL010013004.1, from coordinate 10,432 downwards.
CCCAAGAGAATTGAAAACTGTTGTTTAAATAAATAACTGTACATGAATAGTCATAGCAGCACTATTCAGGATAGCCAAAAGGTGGCAACAACCCAAATGTCTATCAACAGATGACTGGATAAAATGCAACCTATCCATTCAATGGAATATTATTAAGCTATAAAAAGAAATAAGTCCTGCTACATACTACAGTATAGTTGAATCCTGAAAACATGCTGAGCAAAAGAAGCTGGTTACAAAAGGTCACATAGTGTATGATTCCATTCATATGAAATGTTCAGAGTAGGCAAATCCATAGAGACAGGGAGCAGATTAATGGTGCCAAGAACTTGGGGGGTGGTCAGAATTGGTAGTCACTGTTTAATGGGTGTGGGATCTCCTTTGGGGATGATGAAAATGTTTTGGAACTAAATAGAGATGATACTTTCACAACATTGTGGACATACTAACTGCCGCTGATTTGTGCCCTTTAAAATGGTTAATTTAAACAAATAAAATAAAATGGTTAATTTTATGTTATGTGGCTTTCACCTCAAAAAAAATTTAAGCAAATGATAAAAAGATAAATCAAATAAGAGATGATGGTGACTTTTACAAGGGTGGTAGCAGTATGGGGGGATGGGATATGGTTAGAATCTGCATATATTCTGAAGGTAGGGCTGACAGAATTTGCTGACGGATAGGGTGTTGGGAGGGAGGGAAAGAGAAGAGTGAAAAATTATTGCAAGGATTTTAATCTGAGAAGCTGCCAAGATGAAGTTTCTATTTATTGAGATTTGATGGGGAAAGTGGGGATCAGGAGTTCTGTTTTAGACATGTTGAGGTACCTAATGGACTTTCTAATGGAAGTATTGAGAGGATAGGTGAATATATGAGTCTGAATTTTGGGGTGAGGTCCAACACAGAGAGAGACATAAATTTGGAAGCCCATCACCAAAATAGTAGGTAAAGAGAAGAAAGAGAAGAGGATCAAGGACTGAGCCCCAAGACCCTCCAATATTTTTTTAAAATCCCAAAACAAGGAAGAAACAGCAGAGGAGACTGAGAAAGAGCAGCCACTGAGAAAGGAGAGAAATCATGACAGTGGAATGCCTTGGAAGCCAAGAGAAGAAAAGCCGAGGAAGAGGGCATGACTATCAGTGAGAAGGCTCCAGTCACATGAGGGCAGGTCACTGGACTATTAGATTGAGCACAGAGAGGTCACTGGTAACCTTGAGAGTTGATTTGGCCAAACAGTGGGGCCAAACCCCGATTGGAGTGATTCTAGAAGGCTTAGAGGAGAGGAATTGGAGACAGTAGCATGGATCACTTTTTAAAAGGGTTTTGTTGTAAAAGACAGCAGAACACTGGACCCACTGTGGCTAGACCAGGTAATAAACCATGTTTGTATCGGAGCATATTTTTACACCATTGAGAATGATCAAGAAGAGTAGGGAGGATTAATGCAGGAAAAAGGGCTAGAACTGCTTGACATGTTTCTGAGAAGGCGAGAAAGGATGGGGTGTAGCACACATATAAAGAAGTAGGCTTAGCCAGGAGTCACTCATTGACAGGAAGAAAAGCAAAGAATAGGGCCTCAGGTACAGGTAGTGGGACGATGTCCTGGGAACCTGAAGTTCTCTTCTGATGGACTCTTTTCTCTCTGTGAAGCAGGTGCAGAGTTAAAGGTGAGAGTGAAGACGGGGAGGTCGAAGGAGGGAGGAGAAAGTGTGGAAGTCTACCAAGAGCATGGGAGAGTGAATGGACGTAATTAGGGTTTCCAAGCAGCACCCCCACCCTAGGCGAGTGATCGTGAAATTACAGTGAGCACAGTCTCACTGCAGTGTGTGTCCAGCCACGTTCAACAGGTGCAGGCACAGAGTAGGCAGAGAGTCAGATGAGTATTGCCCACTGATCTCATTCACATAAAAGCTGGGGACAGGGTCCAGTAACCAGGTAAGTGCAGGAAAGGAGGGCAACTGTGGTAGTTATAAGTGCTTTGATTTAGGAAACTGTGAAAAGGATAGGGACTGCGATCTTTTCAACCCTATCTCTTTACAGACGGGGACACAGTGGCCTGAGTGAGTCCCTTCCAGGTTTCACACACGTGATTTTTTAAAATGTGGGATATTGTTACTGTAATGCCTGTAAAATGTCTCAAAAGCTAAATCCATGATCAAATTTGCTTAGGTAATCGGCAAACATTCCCAAGCCCCTCTGGATTATCCTGTCTGATTATTACAGCTGTGATAAGACAAAGGATTTCTTAAGCCCCAAGTGCTCTTGCTGTATCATTTCATTGAGTGGCAATGAAGTAGTTGATGAGTATGTCTGCCTGGGTTTGAATCCCAGCCCTGCTTCTTACAGTCAATTTCTCCATGTGTCAGTTTTCTCATCTGTAAAATGGGGATGATAACAGCAGCAAGTGCCTCGTAGTATTTTTATGAGGAATAAATGAATGAATACATGTAAAGTGCTTAACACAGTGCCTGCCATGTAGTAAACATTCAATAAACAGCTGGCATTGTCATCTCAGTGAATCCTCTTAACAACGTAAGAGGGAGGTACTAGTATGATCTCTTGTTTACTGTTTCAGACTAAAATATTAAAGCGTTAGTATTTAAAGCCTTGCAGAGAGAAAGATGCATGTGTTGTTTTTTAGTAATTCTGGGTGGAGATGAAGACTTAAGAAGCCCAGAGAAGCTAAACTGATCTACATAAGAGAGTACATAAAGCAATGCTTTCATACCCATTAGATTGGCCAAAATTAGACAGTCCAAGAACACCAAGTTCTAGAGAAGTATATGGAAGAATGGGTCATTCAGCACTGATGGTAGGAGTATAATTGAGTACATCCTTTCTGGAGAGAAATCTGGCAATACTTGGAGAAATTAAATATGAGGATGGCTGACAACCCTATTTCCGCACTCTCCATCAGGCCTGTAAATGAGGTATGTATGAGGATGAGCAGTGAGCACAGTTTAGGTAGCTAAGAGTTGGAAGGAATTTGGCATCCATTATTATTAACACTGGAGAAGTGGAATGTGAAATACACAAGGGCTGTCCAGAAAAAATCCAGCCATAAATGCCTCTCTTTTTCATACGACATAGCTAGAATACCACACCGCATTATAAAAGAAGAAGCTTGATGTCAGTGCTTAGTAAATGCTTGGTGGTAAGTGTTTTAAGATGCCAGCTTGTAACGACACTATGAGAAAGGTGCCATTCTTTAACAACCCCCATTTTACAAATGGAGAAACTGGAGCCCAGTGAGGTTAGGTAACTTAAACACAGGCAGCCTCTCCGGGGTTCTCTTCAGACTCATTTAGCATGAGCTAGGAATAAGCATAGCCACATAGAAAGCTCTCAGAAAGCACAATGAAAGAAAGATAGGTTTGGAGCTCAATGGTATTTTGCGAATTTAAAAGATAGACACAACAGAACTAACTTTAAGGAGGCCCGTGGATTTTAAAGAAAGAATGGAAGGATCAGAGGCCAAAAATTCAGCAGCCTAAAGTGGGTGACTTGGGAGGGGGCAGGTGAAAGGGGGAAATGACTAAAATTCAACCAAAGATGATTGCATAAAATTAGTTTAAGTCTATGCACTGTGATTCAAAGCTAGAGAAGCATCTAGATTCCCCGGGAGGGGTATGGTTGGGAGAGGGGGGAATATACCCTGGAGAATGTTCACTAAAAAGAGAAGGCCAAGTGAGAAAGGCAGTGTGGTAACATTGCTAAGGGGGTAGCTTCTGTAGCTGGGCTGCCAGAGTTCAAATCCCAGTTCTGGTACAAGTGACTGACTTCCCCATGCCTCAGTTTCCCCACCTATAATGTTTGTAAAACCATATCCTGTAAGAAATCTACATTATTTCTTGGGGTTCTTACAGAAATCCCATTTTTAATAATTTCTCTTGCATACAACCCAGTGTATGACCTGACTTGCTTTTTAAAAGAATGACTCTGGCTGTTGAAAGGATGGGCAGTGGTGGAAGCAGGGAGCCCAGAAATGAAACTCCTGTGAGAATCCAGCGGGGAGCTGCTGGGAGCCTAGACCTTGCTGGTGTTGACAGAGGTGGGGACATGGGGTCAGATTTGAAATCTAAAGGTGCAGCAGAAAAGGTTTGCTGATGGATTGGATGTGGGTGTAAGGGAAAGCGGGGGTGTCAAGGGCAAATGCAAGGGTTTTGGCCTGAGCAACTGGGAGAGTTTGGAATTTATCCCAGAGGCAGTAGGAAGTCATAGGAAGATGTTGAGGCTTGGGGGAGGGGTTGCGGTCACATACCATAATCACCGAGGAGGCAGCCAGGACTAGGAACACAGGCCTGAGAGACAGGAGACAGGATGGATTCTAGCCCTGGCTCAACCCCCAGCCCACTGTGGGCTCCTGGGCATGATAAAACCATTCTGGACCTCCATTTGCCCATGCTACAAAGAGATTGTTAGGAACAACAACAAAAACAACACTAAAGACCCTCTAGTGTATGGATTTTTGCTCCTAGGTTCTCTGACTCAAATATCCCCAGGATCAGATAAAACATACAATCATTGTGCAAAGTCAAAACTCCAGTCTTGGGGAGTTCCCTGCTGGTGTAGTGGCTAAGGCTTCGACACTGTCAACGCTGCAGCCTGGGTTCGATTCCCAGCCAGGGAACTACCCACATAAAAAAAACAAAACAAAACAAAACAAAAAAACTCCAGTGTTCGTCATCCTCCTCAAAGTCCACCCCCAATGGACAGCACATAGAATTTCCCAGGTCTAGGAGCCTGGTGGACCATACCAGTGACACTGGCCAGCAGTATTTGATAAAGCACACATTTTGTGCCAAGTGCTCTCTCTCAGCTCTACCACACTGCAACCAGACAGGAGCTCTAAGAGGTGGGTGATTTATTATCATCCCCATTTGTAAATGGGGAAACTGAGGCTCAAGACTGGTGAAATGATTTGCCCAAAGTTACATGGGAGAAGCAGGACTCCACTGATGTCTCCCCACCCACCCTGCTGTCTGTCATCTGGATCCAGTCACCAGCCCTCTCACCTGGATGGTCATAATCACCTCCTCACTGGGCTCCCTATTTCTAACCCCCCCCTCCCCCGCCAACATAGTGTTCTTCACTCGCAGCCAGAAGGATCTTGTGATAAAACCTAAATCAACTCACGTCCTTCCTCAAAATTCTCCCATGGTCCCATCTTCCTCAAAGTCAAAGCTAAATCTTTATTGAGGTCCTCAAGGCAGACACAGTCAGCTCCCTGCCTAACTCTCTGGCCTCATCCCTCCCACTTTTCAGCTTCTCTGGGCTCCTCCTCCCTCCTCCAACATGCCACGTGCACTTCTGCTTCAGGGCCTTTGCTCCTGATCTTCCCTCTGCCTGCATAGACCACTCTCCCCCCAGAAATTTATAGGGCTCACTCTCTCACCTCCTTCAGGTCTTCTGCTCAAAAGTCAACTGTTCCTCAGTGAGGCCTTCCCTGTTCACTCTATTTAAAACTGCAGCCCCTGCCCTACCCCCTTGTACCCCCAGAATCCCTCATCCCCTTCCCTGATGGATTTTCTATGGCACTTACCATTATCTAACACACTACAGTAGACTCTCAGTTAACCAGAACTCAAACAACCGGGAAAACTCTCAAGCAACCGGCACAACCATTGTGCCGGTTGCTTGAGAGTTTTGCCAGTTGCTTGAGAGTGCTGGGTACACTTATCTGGCATCTACCAATCCTCATGGGTGCCCATTAATTGAGAGTTAACTCACACCCATGTTACTAACATACGAGTGTCCAGGAAGTATCCAGCCATGTACTCATGAAATATGAAAAATAGAGACATTTATGGCTGGATTTTTCTCCAGACAGCCCTTGTATATAGTTATGTTACTACATATATGTATACAGTTATTAACATAACTGTATATGGTTTACTTTTGCTTGTTTATTGTCTGTCTCCCTAAAATGTGAGCTCATGAGGTCAGGAATTTGGGTCTATTTTGTTCACTGCTGTATAATAACTGCTTAATGAATATTTTTGTCTGATGGATCAGTGAGCAGCTGTCTTCAGGTTGATACTGATAACCACTGTATGTTGTGTGTGATATACTGCGTTAACTGCTTTGTATTGGCTTCTGATCACATCTCTCCACCTCCCCTGCTAGGGTCCAAGCAAAGAAACTCTTTTCCCTGGAGTCTGTTCTAGCTCCATCCCAGCCCCTACCTGGCCCCTTCCCCTCCATCGCCCCTCTGGTGCCTATGTCACTCCCCTGCTTCAGGTCTCCCAGAGGCTCCGGATATCTACCTTGTAGCCATCACGCCAGGGTTTTTCATGCTATTGGTCATGATTGGTTAGTAGACTGTGAAATCAACCAGCATTTTTTTCAGTAGAATAGAACAAATCAGCATTTGTGCTCATAGTGTAGACAGAGGATAGACTAAGGTATAGGTGAAGTATGATTTCATGAACTTTTTGTTTCAGTGTTGTATACATTGAATCATAATTAAGTGTATTTCTTACTACAGGCCACAACATTTTGCAAATCCCTGCACAGCCCAGTCCTGCCTCTACCAAATTCTATATGTACAGACTAGGTGGATAATATTAATATCAGCTCTTCACTGGGACCCACGCCGAGTGGTTTTACTTGCTTTGGTTCTTGGACCCCTCACCACCCTCTAAGCGCTATAATGATTCCCAGTTGACAGATGGTAAGACTGAGGCTCAAACTAGATAAAGCTTGTGGCCTGAGGTCACTGGGCTGAGAAAGAGAAAAGTAGGACTTGAGCCTCAACCAACCTTTCTCCTTCACCTATCCACTGGTCTGGCCTGCTTACTTTGCCCCCCCCACCCAATCTGCCCTCCACCTACACTGAGCACTCGGGTGTGCCAGCCTGCACTCAGAACCCCCAGGTGTGAGCTATGTCATAGATCCTCCAACACCAGTGGCAGCCAACAGAACTGTTGGAAGCCTTATTTTGCAGGCTAGAAAACTGAGGCTAGAACGTATGCCCAAGATCCACCATTCTATCACCTTTCTCCACACTCCCCTCTTTGAAGGGCAGGAAAGAGAAATGGTTAAGGACGTGCCTTGGACTGCCTGGGTTCAAATCCCATGCTTCAAAACTGCAGCTGTGTGATCCCAGGCAACCTCTCTGAGCCTCAGTTACCTTTCTGCCAAACAGCAATAATAATAGTACCTACCCCCTAAGGCCATGCTTAAGACTTAAATAAGTTGGAATACACACAGAGTTCTTAGGTCAGTGGCCACACCCCTCTGCTGGGAAGATTCCCAGCAGCCCTGTGTAATTGGACTACTATTTTCCCCTCATCTTTGTCACAGAGAGGGGGAGGCCTTTTCCTGAGTTCATACAGCTAGAAAGTGAGAGAGTGCAAATTTGGATGCAGGTCTGCCTGCACTTTTCACCACCAAGTCACAATAGTCCTTTGGGATGTTAGTTTCGACAGCGACAGCAGCAACATTTTCCAAATTAAGTAGCATAAGACTCAGAGAGGGTAAGGACATGCCCAAGTCACACAGCATATAAATGGCAGAGCTAGGATTTGAACCCAGGCTTGTGTGTGTCCGAATGAAGTCTGACCTTTGTCCTATGAGCCCCTTCATAAAGCTCTGATGGGCAGGAGGAAAATCCAAGTAGAAGGCTGCCCTTCCCCCCAGCTCAGTCAGCTGGTCTTGTATCCCGGATCCAGCCCCTGCCCAGTCTCAGGTGGCTCTAGGGTGGGGGTGCTGGGGTGGCACGGATGATGGCAGAGGGTGCAGCAGCCCCTTCTGCTGGCCTCTGATTGGGGCCCTGCAATCCCCCAGGATTTGGTGCTTGAAAAGCTGACGTTGGGTTGCTATGGCAATGGGTTTGGGGCGGTTGCCATAGCAGCAGAACTAGCCTGGGTTTAAAAATATCTAGGAGGAGGTTTGTGTTTGTGTGTGAGTGTGAGTGCGTGACCGACCATGCTGTTGTGTGTGTCCAAAAGGGAGGGTTTGATGGGGGGTGTGGATCTGGGGCTGCAGGCAGGATTTGGGGGTGAGGGCTGAGCATCACAAGGGACTCCATGCACATTGCATGTTGCTGAATAGTCTGGGAGGTTTCATGTGTTCTGTGCGTTCGACTATGTGGGCCATGTATCTAAATGTGTAGGATTACCCAATTTGTGTGGAAGACACGATTGAGTCTGTCAGTCTATATATCACATGTCAATAACATGTATGCCTTATGTAACATAGGTGCTTCTCTTGTGGCCGGGGTCATGTACTTGTAACTTCTCAGGGTGTGTTTGGCCAAGTGTGGAGTTGTTTTGGCTCTGAATATGTTCGCCTGGGACATACTGAGATATCAGAGGTGCGTTTGTCTATTTCTGTGTAAGAGCCTATGGTGTGGCTTTGGGTGTGCATGACTGAATGTGCATTATGTATTATGAGTAAGGGTGTGTGTGTGTGTGTGTGTGTGTGTGTGTGTGTGTGTGCACGTGCGCTCCCTTACCCCCATGAGTTGTCTTCATACATCAGAGTGTGCCTGTGTGAAACTGTTGAGTGTGTACCTGTGTGTTGGCAGGAGGGCCTGGGTGACTGAGGGGGACTTCACATCCAACTCTGTGGATAGTGGGATATGTACCTGTATGATGTGAGTATTTGTGGTTCAAGGGGTCTAAGGTCTGGATCTTGTCCTGACCCCAGTATCTCCCTGCATCCTTCTTGCCTCTTCCCCATCTCCATGGCAACCAGCTCCTCAGCTCCCACCAGGAAGATGGAGGGGGAGGATCCAGACTGCAGTGGACCACAACCCCCTACCATCCTCCTTGGCTCCAGGGACAATGGGGGGGAGGGGACAGATGGGCAGCCACCCCATCCACCCCAGGCCATCTGCTAACCTCCCCATCCTGGGGACCTGAGAGCATGGCAAGGGAGGGGCAGCAATGGGATGGAGCAGAGGGAGGCGGCCCCCAGCTGCCACAATCACCCCCATTCAGGGCTCCTCTGAGCCTAATCTTGCCTCTGGCTGACCTAGGAAGGAAAGAATCCTTAGAGACTAGGCATCCAGGGGAAAGAAAATTCATGTATCAGAAAGCACTGAATATTAACAATGATCAATTCCCAGGAAGGCCCCCTACTTCCAATGACTTCAGGCTCTGAAATTAAGCTTGTCCTGCATTCAAATCCCCGTTTTCCCACTATCTACCTGTGAGCCTTTGGACAAGCCACACTCTGTGCTACTGAGCCTCCACTTTGTCATCTGCAAATTACATTTTCTTAATGACATGAGTAACAAAATACAAGAGCCAAGACTATTTTGTTTGCTGTTGTATCCCAATGTTTGTAACAGTGCCTGGCACTTAGTAGGTGGTTCATAAGTGCTGTTGATTGAATTGAGTGCTCAGAGCTACATGCTTTAACTCAGGTGTTCATTGAATCAATCCCCTGAGCCCTTGCAGTAATCCTGTGTTGTTTCATCATGAGATGAATGCAAGATTCTAAGGGAAACTTTGCAGCTGTCCGAGGTGAAAGATACATATGTGACATGGGAGTTCTTATTTTAACCAAGTGATGTGAAGCTACAGAGGCTCAGTTTCCTTGTCTATAAAAGTGGATAAAAAGAGTACCTCACAGAGTTGGTTGTTCTGGGGATTAAATATGGTAACATTTGTGAAGAACTTATGTAGAACTGGACCTGGCACATAGTAAGTGCTCAATAAACGTTCATTACAGGTGAAGGATCCGGAAGCTGTAGATGAGGCCAGGTTCCTAACTACAGTCTGGGGGAGCCGGGTCTCTCCCGCTACTGCGGAAAGGGGCGTGGTTAACCTATAGGGGCGTGGTCTAGGCTTCAAGGGCAGACCAATGGGGATCTGAGGGGCGTGTCCCTGACCGGCATGGGCGTGACCCTGCGCGAGTGGGCGGGGCCAGGCCGCTGTGGGAGCCTCCGGGAAGAAGATGCTCGGGCCAGCAGCCACCGTCAGTCCTGCCGTTGCTGCCTCCCGCGCCTGCCGCCCCCCGCGTCCCCACTAGCGGCCGCCTCTGCCTCCCACCTCCCGTCCCACTCCGGCCCCCCGCCCCGAGCTGGGTCTGGGGGGCTCGGCCCTCCGCTCCTGGTAGCACAGAAAGGAGTTCCCCCCTCAAGTGGCGCGGCCAGTCCCTGGGCTCCCTGATCTTGAGAGAGACCCCACCCCTCAGTTATCGCCGGGCCCCATCAGAGACCCCCTTGGTCCTCCCATCCGGCTCACATCCGCTCTCCAGTCTCTGTCAGCCCCCCAGAAGCAGCTCCCTCCCTCCTTCCCTCTCCGGGGTTCCCCCTCCCCCATTCCCCCTGCCGCCGCCCCCTCCCCCTCCCACATCCCCTGCCCTCCTCCTCCCTCTCCCCCGTCCCCCGCCCCCCGCCCCCCCCGACCATGAGGATGATGGCCGCCGGCGCGGTGCACGGCCTCTTCACGGCCTCCGCGGCCCCGCAGCCGCCGCCGCC